>JXSR01S046668.1:137152-163555 GCA_000969725.1 Ophiothrix spiculata
GCGCGCTTCGCGAGATTGTTAACATTCTATAAAATTTGCTTCGCGCGTATATCAAGATTTTATCTCCATTTAAGACCTATATAAGGCCAAGTAAAAATAATTATTTGTTTCCGGTAACATACTTTGAAAACATTGAGAAGGAAGGAAGGGAACAAATTTTATTTTAGCAAAAAATGTTATGCTTTTAAAATATCAAGATGGAAGGAAGGAAAATATTTTATTTTTTCCAAAAGGTATATTGCTTACAAAAACATCAGATATGTAGTACTTTTCAACACAATTTTTGAATGACAGATATGATTAGTTCTATTGAAAGCATTAATTATTATAACTTGCTTTCAGAAGACTCTGATCTCACTGTGTACATTTTCAGGATATATGATTACATGAAAGACAACGGGTGGACGTCATCAGTTCTCAAAATTTGCAGTAAGGAGGCCATCTCTCTCAACATGTATCGAGGGAAAACTGGGGAAGAAATATTTTATTTTTTCAGAAAACTGATACAATTTGCATTTTTGGGGACGAAAGGGTTACCGGAAACAAACATATTATTTTACTTGGCCTAAAGTAGTACATTTGTTTTAAATTTTGCGCACTTCGCGCGAATATTGATAATTTTTGCGCGCTACGCGTGTATTTAAAAAATGCAATTATACCCCTCCCATGGTGTCATTCCGGGGAAACTAAATCTTGTGCCCCCCCAGTCAAAAAATCCTGTGCACGCCACGTGGCTTAGGCAATGGCGGCACCAGCATCTCATTTCTGGGATGGGGGGGCAAGACAAATTTCTGGGGGGGGGGAGAAATGTGAAAAAACAACTTTTGGACGTAAAATTTCATGTGAGCTACAATTTTTTTTTATAATTGCCCCACTCTATATGTTAAAAAAATAAAAGGAGAAGAAAGGGTCAAGTAAGAGGTCAGAAAGATGAACTTACAAAGCACAAATTTATAAAACTCCAGAGCGTCCCAAATCATTGATTTGAAAAAGGTCTGTTCATATTCTAGAGTCTCCTGTAGGGTACATCGAACAACACTTTCCTCTGTCTCACTGGTGATCAAGCCCGTAGCCAGGGGCACCCCCCCCCCAAATTTGACAATGTACAAAAAAGGTCCACAAAAATTCCCTGAATGTCCACCAAAAGAACACCTAAAGCACCAAAACATGAAATGTAGGTCGTTTCTTAATAAAATACTACACAAAATACTTGAAAAACTAATGAAAACCTTTTTTTTTTTGCTTGTCACTCTCTTTCAAAACTCTAAAATTAGTTGGGTTGACCAAAACGAAAAATTTTCCTCCAAAAGGTCCACTTTTTGAAAATCCGCACCCCCTTGCAAAAATCTTGGCTACGGGCCTGGATGTCGATCTGGCATTTATAAAATTGTCAATTGACTGCTATATGTTGAGTCAATATTCCGATGCCATTTTTGATTTTCGTAAATCTTTATTAAAAAAGCTTGCCCTAAAACTGGGACTACAATTAGTAAAGGAACAAGCGCTGATTCACAAGTGGGTTAAAGGAACAAGCGCTGATTCAATCGGCATAGTCCCAGCCTATAATAATTCTGGCCTTCCAACATCTTGTATCTCAAAATGTTTGCGGTCATGATATAGTGGGGACAGTTTGCCAGTCCGACAGCTCTCTAGTCCGAAACTTCACTAGTCTGACAGCTCGCTTGTCCGACGACTCACTAGTCCGACAGCTCGCTAGTCCAAATTGTAATCAATCTAGGTTCGCTAGTCCAAATTTTAAAAACAGCTTGTCAGTCTGAATTTTAGAAATAGCTCCCTAGTCCGAATACTAAAATAGGCTTGCTGGTCCGAATTTTGAAATAGACTCGCTAGTCCAAATTTTAAAACCAAAATAAAAAGACATGACTCATGAGGCTTTAGATTAGGAGTAGTTTTGAGCACTGAATAAATATGAAATACAGTCACTATTCTGTTGGACGCACTGATGTCACAGACAAGAATCCTGTCCTCTGATTGGTCAATTGAGGCTGTTCCATGTTACTTCCTGGCGTGAAACATTGCATTGGAGGTCAATGAAAAAGTCTACAAAATTTACATTTTCAGCTAAATTAATTTTTGTATCAATCCCTTTCTTTGATATATTGTTCAAAAATGTGTCTTTCATCTTTATTGTAAGTAAATTTTAATGAATCAGAGCGGAAACATAAAATATTGTGGAAATATTGGTTCACTCCATAGACATCGCACAGTAAGTTTCACTCCAGTAACAAGTTGCTCGAGAAACACAAGCCAAAAAACTTTGTTTTTGGCTTGAGGCAAACTGTGTAGTACAGCCTATCACATAAAGGCCATTTGTCCATAAATTGAAAAATACAAACGGTACTTGAACAAACAGTTCTGTTTTATTACATATTAATGAAAGGAACCTTTTTGAATTAAATTCATGAAAATTGCACTGTTCTGATCAGAGAAATCAAACGGAATGTTTCGTTTGTTTACATAGCAACCGTTCGTAAACATATCTTCAAACATCATTTTTGTGTGACTACAAATGTAACAACTTCGGGAAGTATTTATAATAAGTAAATTTATTATAAATATCCTTTGTCATGTTTGTGGAGGGTTGCAGTTCGTATTTGATAGCTATGATCATTTTTGGGGATTTTTGGTATGTGCACTTATGCGCAGGTTTTATTGCAGAGCTCACAGCACAGCCAGATATTTCGGGTAAGTAACAAGGACTGAGTACGCCAAATTCAACAACTGCGTCCGACAGAATAGTTTATGAGCAAATTTTTCTCACCTTGAGTTCGACTTGTCCCCCACAACAATTTTACCATTCTCGGCTTCATCTTGGTGTACAACGAATTATTCTTGAAAGTTTTACTAAACTGCTGAGTCGAACGTAGGAGTCATAAACTTTGTGATAAAGCTTGTAAAAATAGAAGTATGTTGATATTTGAAATGGCAAATGCACCAAAATAAACTAGCTGAGCTTTTGGTTGAGGCCAACTGAAGGTCACACACAGGACAGGTACACAAACTTTTAAAATGAATGAATGTTAATGAACTTTGCCCTGCTATAATCTTAGAACGTGCAAAATTCCCGAAGTTGGTCCCGCAAGACACAGCAGTTTGTTTACATCGGTGACAGCCTTTTTTCACGTGTGTGAGCGTTACATATTTTATGGACAAGAAATATTGTGTTTCTATAATAATTTGCTTGTTGTTCCCAATATGTGGTTTTATTTTGAGTTGTTAAAACAAACTGTTAAAGAATAAGACGATTATTAATTCCATTTGTTTAATTGATTTGAAGAATTACTTCTTGAGCCTTAAATTTATCTACAACATTTGATTAAAGTAAATATTAATATGATACTTTTGACATGCATTTCAAAAACACAATGACAGTAGTAGTCTCTGTCTCATAGTGCTAACGGATCACTATTCAGACCTACGCGAAATCCGTAACCGATGGACTTTGGTTTTACGATGTGGCTAAATTTCTGAGGAAAGAAAATCATGTAAACACAAGCGAAGACAAATCAGACAGTTCAAATTTTAGGATAAAGTGAACCGCATTCCTGACTTGAAATGGCTAATCCTACGGTGTTTCTTGTTATGATCAGTGGTCAGATTGAAACCGGTGATGTAAGTTAATCTTTCTGTAACTGTAAAAGATGTGTAAGCTTAATCCCCTTTTCCGCTTTTATACAAAAAAAACAGTAAATCATGATATGGCAATGAATGAAAACAAACTGTGATTATATTAAGATAGTGTAAAAGAATCTATCTGAAAAATACACTCATTCAGTTCCAAACGTTTTTATAATGCTTGTTGCCAAGGTTACAAGGCGGTAGACACAGCCGTCCTTGTAGACGTAATAGAATTTAGCCCTGATTGACCAGCAACACATCGATAATTGCCCCGTAATTGCCTACCCTAGTAATACCGTTATCGATGATATTGACTTCCAATATTGATTACTTTCTCCCCGACTCTAGTGAGAGAGGAACGCTATGGTGTACAATCCCCAGTGTGCGATGTTACCGTGCATGCACTCGTGAGTATAAGGACTAAGGACTTGTGCTAATAATAGTGTTGTATGTATGCAGGAGGAGGAGGAACGCTGTGGCATAAACTCAATGAAAAGTTCGCTCTAATTAATAATCGAGGGTCTTGCGACCCACACTTTAGTATATGATATTTTAAAAGACATAAAAGATTTATGGGTAAGACAATAATTATTGATAGCTGTTGTGAAAAATCAAGGGACAAATTGCACTGAGAGATTAAATAAGATATTTAGGCCTATTTAGGCCCAATATAAAAATGATATTATGAAATGTGATGTTTAAAAGAGACAATTGTTAAAAGAGAGGTGTAAAATAGGCATAGTGCGAACCTGATTTGTTTTCCGTAATTCTTCTAAACATAGAACGAGTTACTCGTTGTGTTTTCATCCTCCGATTTTATACGCACTTGAATTCATTACATCGCAAAATATCACGGGATTTAGTCATTTGAAAACCATTCTCGGAATCACAGAAAACTTGCCAGCTTATAGGCTCGGTGTGGAATTAATAACTTTTAAATAAATAAATAAATAAAGTTAACAAGAAAATGAATGGATAAATAAAATTAATTAATTAGCTTGATAAATAAAAAATAAATAAATAAAAAATAAATGAAATAGATAAATAAAACAGATACAGAAATAAATAAAGTTAATAAATAAATAGATACATAAAATAATTTAATTAGCTGCCTTGATAAATAACAAATAAATATTAAAGATACATAAAATCAAATAAATAAATGAAATACAAATAGGGCCTAAATAGTAAATAAACTTAATAAATAAATAAATAAAATACATTTATTACTTTGATATACTTAAATAATTGATAAATAAATTTAATATATAATGATATATGCGCATGCGTATATTTTAACAGTGCTGACTGAACACTGACATTTCCAGGCCGACAGGATAGACTCAATGTACAACATACTGGTATATTGATTTATCCTTGGCCATCAACATAACGGGCTCGAATCGATTTAATCGCCAGCTACACATAACTTGGAAAGACAGTTTCCAATATAATCAATGCCAATTACTACACCAATTCTATTACGAGGACGGCTGTGTCTACCGCCTTGTCCAAGGTTGGTTGGTTGGTTGGATGTGTAGACTTGCTCGAGAAACACAAGCCAAAAAACTTTGTTTTTAGCTTGAGGCAAGCTGTGTAGTACAGCCTATCACATAATGGCCATTTGTGCATAAATTGAAAAATACAAATGGTACTTGAAAAACAGAAATGTTTTATTCCATATTCATGAAAGGAACCTTTTTGAATTAAATTTATGAAAATCGCACTGTTCGGATCAGAGAAATCAAACGGTTTGTTGGTTTGTTTAATTACCTCGGATACGATTTGTAAACATATCTTCAAACATCATTTTTGTGTGACTAACAACTTTGGGAAGTGTTAAATAATAGGTAAATTTAGTATAAATATCCTTTGTAATGTTTGTGGAGGGTTGCAGTTCGTATTTGATAGCTCTGATCATTTTTGGGGATATTGGGTATGTGCACTTATGCGCAGGTTTTATTGCAGAGCTTGCTTCTGGCTGTGGTACCAATACCACAGCCAGATATTTCGGGTAAGTGTAGACTTATAAATGTTCATAAAAGTAAACTGCTTTCCCGCCACCACACAAAAAAGAATGTTCACATGTACACTGCTACTGAAATAACTGCGATGAAAGTCCAGTCATCACTAACACTTCACTGGCTATAAGTCTAAGTCACTATGCACAGCAAGCACAGCAAAAGTTAATAGTTCACCATGATTAAAATGCATGCAGATCAGAAAGTGCAAAATAGCACTGGTATATGCAGCATCAATAAATGAGGATGCAATAAGATAAAAGGTAGCATGCAGAGTGAAGTCTCCATCACGCAAAAGCCAATATATACAAAAAACATAAATGGGGTATACACAGAGCAAGATATAACATGATTATAAAAATATGCACTACACAAGTGAAGTGCTATCAAAATGGCACAAGACTGCAGTATGTACGCAGTCGAAGTAAAAAAAAATACAATATAATACAATATAATACAGTATGTTACAGAGGAAAGCTGTAAGAAGCTATAAATACATGCACAGAATCATGTTCAGTAAAGTTCACAGTAGGCCTATATGCTAATGCAAAATGATCTAAAATTACATCTAGATAAGACCAAATGCATTCCTTAAGCATTGCTGATCTCTTTGTATGCAGACTATAACACAGGAGTCTAGGAGTAACGGCTCTGTATGTCAGGGAATGATGGGTGCAGTCTAGTATCACTTGCAGAAGAATTTCTTGATTCATAAATAATTAAACCTTCTGCAACATCGCTGCTGTAAGTATCAATAAGAAGGTTTTTGATCCTGGTAAGATGGAACTCATGACAGCTATTAGTCCTGGCACCATGACTTGACTTGGTCCTGAGTTACAATTATTGGAACTAGTTGCCAAGCAGGTTACTCTGCAATTGATCGTAAAACACGATCTGATTCACTGCGATTGATAATCTTGTTCATTCAGATCGTGCGGGGAACTATTTCAATTCCGTAGAACCTATACCGTACGCAATACAAATGACCCATTTAATGATTGCATCACCAACATGGCCTTGAATGTCATAGCTTAATCCATTGCTTTTGAAGGGGTGATTTCAATGAAGTCAATTTAGTAGCGCCTGCTTTTAATCTCTGGCTGGAATAGTCAAACATCTATGAAATAATGGTATAGCCAAGCGACGTCACATTAATATTAATGAGATCCCATAATGCAATCTGGAACGTGACAATATTTTGTTGACATCGTTTGATCACCAGGAACGCATTTTTAGACAAGAAAAATCACATGCAGATATCGCCTTTAGTGGAAATAAATGACCAAAGTGAATAGTAAGTTTCTTAGATATTAATTATATGAAGTAATCAAGCCAATTTGTTTGGAGTCATATTGTCACATTTAACCGTAAGGTGCGTTACAAATTCCGGAACGCTGGCTCCATTGAAATGCGTGGAATAAATTGCCGAATTCGCTGAGCGTCAGTGCCTCATATAGGATATGAGGCACGAGTTCAGTGCAACTCTGCAAAGACTGACTTGTCACGATCTGATTCAGTCCATATGATTTACAATGAAATGGACAGACGGGGCTCAATTGACTCAATGGTTAATTTTGCCAATTTTTTGAAGTCTCATTTTGAACAACTCTCGTCATCAAAAATGAATCCAAAAAATCAGGAATCTTGGTCAATGACCATGTGATGCCTCCGTCAAGGAAAGAGCATACCAGAGCCCTTGTAAGACCTCAGCTTGAATATGCATATGCCTCTTCAGTGTGGAACCCATATACCAAGACTGACAAAATCAAGGTTGAGAGCATTCAACAGCAAGCAGCACGATTCACAGTAGGCGACTACCTACACTGAAAACAATTCGTTCCTTCACGTCTCTCATTGAAAACACTGTATTATAACCAACGTAAAAATTACACGCGGGCGACGGGCGATTCCGCCCGCGAGACATATATATCACCCTCGTGAGCACCATAAACGGGGGGCAAAAAAGTTTGTAAAAATCCCATAAAGTCACCCGCCTAATACCTCATGGCTAACACCACTCCTGTTGAAGCAGTATCAGCACCCTCACACCAAGCTTTCAGTGCATGCGTGGCAGCACTACCAGTCATCAGATGTCTGCCATCTAATATGGATGGTAAAGCAGCTATCCAGAATTTAATCGCACCTTTTGTTTCTGAAAACTTTTGTATACACTTTCTGCACTTGGACTGCACTGAACCAGTTCAATCATCTAGGACAGCCAAAATTTTGCATTTAAAGATGCTTCAGATTCAAGATCAAGGGTAACCATGATTTTCAAGCTTTTAGACAATTAGTCAAAAACCACTTAGCTCATCATAATTGTATTGATTCTTGAGCTGGTCCGCTTGTCTCCTTGTTTGTGTGCATCATCATTTTTCCTGTTCTTCTGTGATCTCCCTTTTCCTCATTTCCTAAGGACCCCAATGGAAATAAGCTTTTTTTTAAACTTTTTTGGTACTCTTGGTTTAAATAATTCTTTGTGTAGTTTAATTATATTTCTGTGCAATTATTGTATTTATGTATATTTTAATGTTGCTATTTAAATGTGTAAATGTTTTATGAGTACCTAATAAAATCAAATCAAATCAAATATGCCATGGTAGTCAAGGAGTTTACCAAACATAAACTTGTGAAATGTAAACAATCACCTAAAATTAACAAATGCAAGATCAAAGTACACATTTTGATTTTTTCAATCCACAAACACTCAAATAGATACTCATTAATATTATTAACAACAATACATGAGTGATCCAACAAAAAAGGATAGCAAAAAAGTCATGGGCTAATTTTAGCCAATGAGAATGCATTGGTCGTATATGAAAAACTGTCAAACCGTAATGGCTGCCGTGGTCCGCTACTCTGCAACACTTCGTCACGAAGCCAAACGCAGTGCCAGAGGGTTTGTGAGTGCGCTTAGGTCGAATATTTAGGAGCAGGGTTTGCTTGTCTTAGGTGCTTAGTTGCTTCAGTCTTAAAAACTTGGTGGCTTGTGATGTTGACAATATTATTCGGTAGACAATTCCAATCGGAAATAGTTTTTTGGGAATATTAGGCACTATATCGAATGGGGAGCTCTTGTGAAGGCCATAGCAGCACCTCCTGGTGCCACCTGACAGAGACAGAGAGAGAGAATTAAAACTAAGTGCAACTGAAAAATAATAAAATATGAGAGTGAGCTCCCAAATTTTTCATTGAATTTGATTCCACTAAGTGGTAAGTGTGCCGTGACTCTCACATGTTCAAATGGATACATGCATTCTTCAGTGCTGGAATTTCAGTGCTGGGAAGGTAACAGGCTCACTGCATATAGGAGGTGCGGCGATCAACTCACAGTAGTTGTGTAGTTTAGCACCATAGCTAATAGTAAATAGGCTGCGATTTCTGTTTTCCTTTGGAAAGGTTCTTAAAGACAGAGCTGATTTAAGTGTTTATATTATTTTTGTTATTTTCAGTTTCCAGAATTTGATGATCTTTATGTGAAGTACAATTTTGTGTTTGGAACTGACTGGGTAATAACATCAGTAAGTATCAATTCATTATACAGGATGAGTCAAAATAAAGTGTAATCTAATCAGTGATTTTATATAACCAGTTCCTTTTATTCTGTAGCAAAATTGGACCTGTATGGGATGTCAAATTTCAGAAGCTTTCATAGAAAATTTATTGTGTTGAAATCAGACGAAGCATTCTAAAGTTATAGCCATTTGAATGGAGGTACCCAATTTGAATGGCGAACAAACTACGCTATTAACTTTACGTGCATACTGGTAACACAAGTTGCTGTCTCTTTCAATTGTTATGATAGGAACGCCTATAGTGGAAATAAAAGAACAAGAAAATAATAGGTTGTCGAATGTGAAATGTGAAATATCGGGTACTGGGTTGACTCTAAGGTATTGACGTCAGATCTCTCTCAAAAAAAAATATTTTAATTCGGTTGATGTTTTGATGGATCATCTGGATCAGGATCTTCCAGAGCCTTCCTAATTTCTGTTACTAAGAGTTGCTTGGTCTTTAGCTTATAAACAATATTTTAAATAGCTTGAGGTGATTGGACCTGGTTGGCATCTGTAAACTGCAGACAAAACATACGGCGATCTTCAACTGGACCTTGAGTCTGATGATATTTAACTGCAACAAAATGCCAGTACCGTTATAGCTACATTGTTGCGACATGATTTATCTATTTACATTGGTTGTCAAGATTCAGTACTGATATCTGAAATGACCAACAGTACTTTGATCTGCATCATTTAATCTTCTTCAGTAACTCTGCAAAAATGTGTGCCCGTTTAAAATTTTGAATGTAGGGTCAAGTTCATCAATGTACAATCAGTAAGATATTATCCACTGCTGCACAGTAAAGAGTTCATGTTGAAGCAAATTTGTTCGATTTCAAAATTGGGTACCTTTACTTAAACCGCTGTAACTTTTGAATGCATTGATCAATTTCAACAAACTAAAATTCTCATGAAAGCTGATTTAATTTGCTATTTATCAAGCATAATTAAAGTTGAAAAACATGAAAAGATTTTCTGTAAAAAAATCCCTTCGTTGATTAAACTTTAATTTGACTCACCCTGTATATTTTGCTTTTTTACTTAATTTTTTCCCACTTCTTATAGGAAGGCATATTTTGACAACTCTCCAGTTTTTGTATTCCTTTCTTTGTACTTATTTATGTACCTCGGGAATACTTTTGGTTGTGATACATTGTTGTCAGCTGATGTTCTCCTTTGAACTTCTGTGAGGTAACATTAACATCATGGGATGACACAAGAACTTTAGTTTCCATTTGGCATGCCCCTCTTTGGGCAAGATGTTCCAGACAGGATCTAAGTGCAGGCCTTTATCTCTCTTCAGATTTGGTTCATTAGTGTTTATTTAAATAACCTCCAATACTCAGCAAGAAAATCCTTTGCTGCTCCACCCCCACTCAACTCTCCAGAAGGAGGATGGATGCGATATATGACCCATGTTTGATGTCATTAGAGAGAGAGAGGGGGAGAGCAGTCATTCTGCTGAAGAACTCTGCAGTGATAGCAGATGAAAATTTCAAAAGTAAATATATGTTTTCAATCCAAAGATG
This sequence comes from Ophiothrix spiculata, assembly GCA_000969725.1. Taxonomy (NCBI): domain Eukaryota; kingdom Metazoa; phylum Echinodermata; class Ophiuroidea; order Amphilepidida; family Ophiotrichidae; genus Ophiothrix; species Ophiothrix spiculata. Next base: position 147,905 of record JXSR01S046668.1, read on the forward strand.
ACACATATCACATATGGATTGTTATATTACCAACCAGTTTTATGAAGTTGCACCAATTCAAGCAAGTTTGACAAAGTTGAAGAGGTGCTTGTGCCATAATAACAAACTGAGGCTGCCATATGACTAGAAAAAGCATCCTTTACTCCACATTTTCAGTGACCTGTTGCACCAATTTCCCCAGTTCCTGCGCCAATGGCGTATCATATGACCTTAGCAAGAGCACTGTTACCAACACAGATGAACTTTCATTCTAAATTCAGATAATTTTTAAGTACATTAAAAATTCAGTCCAATGTTCTCTTTTTTGCTTTTTAAGATCTTTTATCCCCACTCTCGCATAATTGCATGAAAACACTTTTTGTGATATATTTCTGTATTTGCCATTCCAGGGTCTAGAAGAAGGTATTTCTCAAGTGTGCAGAAAAAGCCAAGATGACAGAGGCATCTTTGCCTGGAATTTCCCTCTAGAAGTTACTTTCAAGAGCACCAATCCATATGGTTGTAAGTATGATTAACTCAAAGATTTAGAGGGGAGATACCAGACTTTGTATAGAGTCAGAGATACCGGAATTCATTTACTGGCCCATTTAATGGCTTCGTCGGCTGATAATGGACTCAAATTTGGGGTATTCGGGTCCACTCTGTTCCCGCCAAAATCAACTCCGGGTGCCAAGATTCAGTCGTGCAAAGAGACAAACCAGAGGTTGATTTAAGCCCTTCCCATCATACAGTATAAACGGTCTCTTCCACAGCTTACAAACAGCACACTGAGTGAACCAACTGCATAGACTTATATGTAAAACTACTGATGGAAAACTTGCTATAGAAAATTTATTATTTTGTCCAACTATGAATGAAAAGGACCTTCAGAAAGAGGATAATCACAGCTTGATATCAATGCAAACAAACCTGAGTTGGACAGAGTTTTTCATTCCCAAAATACAGTTTGAAATAGAGTAAATTCAAACTGTTTACCATGCAAATGAATGCAGTAGTGGAGTGACCTTGGTTAACATTCCATGGGGTCTACTGGTATGTTGCTTTGTGTTATGGGAAGGGCTTAAATCACCCTCTGGAGACAAACCATGCAAATAATACTTTACGTGAATGATGTGCCAACCTACACCCAAAGCATGTGTGCGTGTTTTCAATATTCGAGCATTATGGTAATATGCCATGCATCATCAGCAATAACCCAAATACCCACAGTTTTGTGTCCATGCCGGGATAAAAATGGTTGCGAGTCTGGTATCTTCTCTGTAAATCTATGGATTAACCCTAACTTCTTTTTCTATTTATTTAAAAACTATCTCCCAGGAAATCACTATGTCAGAAATGCTTGGTTCCCAATAATTCGGACCATGAATGTATTCAGACTTGGTATACGGGCTAATTTCTTGATTTTGCTTGTTGTAATTTGTTGGATGGTCAGAATTATGAGTTCTGCACAGACCTAATGAAGGTAGTGTGTCTACTGCACATATATAGATGTCATTAACACTAACTCCCAAGCGTTTAAATATTATCTCTCGGGGAAATTGACATGCCCAAAATGCCAAGTTCCCCCCCCCCCCCGATTCAAAATGTGATCTCTGACATCTCAGTCTATAAATGTCCAGCTATGCATGAGTATGGTTTGTCTTGACAGCATTATAGAAAGATATGAGTATTTCAGCAAATAAACATTTCTGTTGAGCTGCATTTTAGCAATATCTATTATTTTAATTTTTTACAAACAAAATCTGTACTATCAAGAATGTAGGGATACATGAGCCTACACTTTTAATGTTTGTTTTCTTTCCTTAAGATTTATTATATGTCCCATTTCAAATGTTGTTTCATTTCAGGGCCTAAAATTGTTGTGAGCTGCTATGGTCTTGATGTATTTGGTACGTCTGTAGTCAGGGGATATGGAGCAGTACACATACCCATCACACCTGGAAGGTACCGTAAACCGGGGTGACTTTGAACGCCGGGGTGACTTTGAACACTTTGAGTTGGTCAAATTAATCAGCCATTATCTCACTTATCCTTGATGATATATTTTTTCAAATTAATGAATGAAAAGGGGATACTTTAAGCAATGTTACATCTTAGAGACACTACCGTAGGTTTTGCCAGTTGTTCGTTATAGCCTTATAAATGTGTTGCCAAATATATAGCAATTTTCATAGGTGGGAAAAATCTCAATGGTTACCATGGTAACAATGATCCAATGAAATTAAAATTAATATGGTTGGATCAGGAATATAATAGTTTACAATAATTAATGTAAATAATTTTGTAAATTTCTTTCTTATTCTATATATTGAGAAAAAACGATCCCGGGGTGACTTTGAACGCCTATATCTCCCATATAAACGCATGCACTAGCTGGGTAACCAGCACACTTGATTGTTGATTACAGATTTTCAAGTCTAGGACACTGTGTTTGCATTATCACCCATTTTTGAATTTTTATGATCAAAACAATTGTATTTCTGTGGGATAATGACATTTTCTAGTTCTAGGAATGGATTTATCTCACTTTATTCCAGGAAATTTAAAAATATATATCTTACATAACAGCTAGTTCCATAAAAATGTAACATGAGAAAGACCATGCCCCAGGAGGTATTTTGAAAGCAAAATATCAGAAACTTTTCTATGTTGAAAATAGAAAAATGGCAAAAGCTGAAAAAAGCGTTCAAAGTCACCCCAGTTTACGGTAATATTGACTTTCATCATCGCTGTTTGATCACCATTAAATGAAGAGTTTGTTTCCAAAAGAGCCTAAATCCACTTTTGGTCAAAATTTAGTTATTGGTGCCATAGTGTGTGTAGTACTATAGTAGTAGTTTAATGGAACCAAGCCATTTTTCCCAAAAGTTGCTTTCATGGAGTTTACCAGTACACAAAAATCTGAGTTTGTTTCCAAAAGGGCCTAAATCCATAGTTTATTTCCAAAAGGGCCTAAATCCATAGTTTATTTCCAAAAGGGCCTAAATCCACTCCATAGTGAAAATAAAACTCTCTATAAAAATATAAATTATAAAGCTCTGATTTCCGTGAGTGGTTTCAGTTTTATCATAGTGCTAATGCCTAACATTTAATGCAGTAAAAACTTGAAAATGATTTTACCATAACAAGGAATAAGTTTTTGCTGATTTTCTCAGAACTATGAAAAGTGGATTTAGGCCCTTTTGGAAACAAACTCTTCAAATACTGTTTATTTATAGCCAAATGCACATTATTTGTGGCGCTATTTATATAAATCAAGTTTCTAGGTTTTAAGAATTTATGGGCCTTAGTTTTGACATTTGACACATGGATAAGGTAAAAGAGGCTAAAATAAAATGTTGTGCATGTTACATTCACATAATAAATATTCAATTTATGCAATATGCATATTCTGTCGGATGCAGTTGTTGAAGAATTTGGCATACTCATTCATTGTTACTGGAGTGAAACTTACTATGCATTGTCTATGGAGTGAACCAATATTTACAAAATATTTTATGCTTCGGCTCTGATTCATTAATATCTTATTAAAATAAAGTTGAAAGACACATTTATACACAATATATCAAAGAAATGGGTTGATACAAAACTTAATTTAGCTGCAAAGAGAAATTTTGTAGACTTAGTCATTCACATCCAATGCAAAGTTTCACACAGGGAGTGACTTGGAACAGCCTCAATTGACCAATCAGAAGACAGGATTCTAGTCTTGTGACATCAGTGCATCCAACAGAATAATTAATTTCAAATAAAGAATAGCACCTTCAATTATGAAATCTCAAAATATGGGCTGAAAATGATGTATTTTGATCTAAAATCAGTATTTTTTTCGAGAAAAAATGTGAAATTAAATTTTGGAAACAAATTTGAGGGTTCAACACCTAATTCTGGAACTAAATGAACCTATCAGACAGATATCATGGGGGCATTAATGTTCTAGTGCTATACTTTGATCAACACTAAATAGGCGGGAATTATGAGGCTTTACTTCATCCACAAGTAAACATAATCCCACAAGTTTACACGTGCGTCGTAGATACTGATGTGCAGTAGGGCGTATAATGCGCGCTGCGTCTAGTGCACTTGTGTTGCGATCAGCTACGCAGGCGTTTATCTGTATCAATTCACGATGTGAAGAGGTCCGCCTTTTTGGTGTTGATCAAAGTATATAATAGGGCGGTATTACTCCTATACTCAGCCAATGGACAAAATGCGGCCAAGCAGTTTCAATGTAACAATAGAACATATTTGTCTAATACTCAACTTTTAATTTGTATATTAACTATTCAACCTTTAAAAGTCAAAAGCACTTCACTACTGATAGTAACATTGCCAAAGTTGCTTAAAGAGATACAAGCCACCTAACGCAGCAGATAAAAGACCAAAAATCACTGGTCCAGAAATTTGAGTACATATAGGAATTTTTCGTCAAAGAATGTTTAGAAGGGTCCAAAGTTTATGTCTGTAAAGTGTAGGAAAATGTAGGTCAGTATTTTTTGAATTACAGACAAAATTTGTACAAAAATGAAGTTTTTTGGTAAACAAAATTTGTTAACAGAGTTTTGTGGACAACACAAATATAAAAGTTTTCAGAAATGTAAAGATAGCTTAATCTTGATTAATGGAGTTTGGGCTTTAATATCACCCTATGATTTAGACGAAATAAGATGAGTATCAACCTTATTTACATAATTAATTCATAAAATTACCGTAAAAACATTGAAACGACCTCAAATTTTCAATTATAATATTGATAAGAATTATCCCGATTGATGGTTTTGTTTCTTTAATTAGCAAAGTGAAGTGTTGCTCTTATGTGTGCCAAATTTGAACTTCGTAGGCCATAAAATGGCTTCAAAAATAACATTTTTAAAACCTGGTTTTATATCAAAAATATTGCTAATACGTAACTATATGTACAACGAATACCAGCCAGGACGATAATATATGCGATTAATTCGACCATGGTATAGTCAACAGAGTGATGAAGCGCTCTTTTTCGTAACTGCCCTTTGATTAAAAAAGGACCCATGAACACGATGAATGTTTTATCAAAAATATAACAATATGAAAAGTAAACTTTTTGTTCAAAATAATGGACATTTAACACACAATTTAATCATGAATTCCCAGAGAGGTTAAGGCAAATACTTGCATCAGAAGAAATAAATCTTGCAATTTTTTAATACAAATTCATGAAGTTTGTATTGGAAACACATCATGTAAATCTTTAAAAAAAAATCTGAATAAGGGACCGTTCATAAACACTTGTAAGGGGGGGTTGATGCCAAAATGGGTGGGGGCCTGACAATTTTACACCCTCGTAAGGGGGGGGGGAGGCTGAAAAAATTACCACAAATTTTCCGGCAAAAACTTGGTTTACATTCTTTTCTATGGGGTTGACCACTAATTTTTGTCGCAAAAAAAGGGGGGGGGGTCGAAATGGGGGGCCCCGAAAATTTTCCGCTATATTTGTTTTTTTTTTTTGCATCAGGCTCCCACACCCCTTACAAGTGTTTGTGAACTGTACCTAAGTCTAAAATGTTAGTGTGCTGAGTAGGATATGTGCTTCTGTGATCTTGAAACAAATTTGCATGGGACTTTCACAATGTAACCCCCTCCCCCTTGGAAGCTTATCTTTAGGGAAGGATACCATGCCAATTTCCAAGATGCAACACACAATCTTGCACTCCTGGCATGACGAAATGATGCAAAATCATATAACATACTATATACAAACATATGAGAATTAAAGAGAAAAGAGGAGAACACAACCATCTAATTGGAAAAAGGTGACCTTTGGTGGACATTTTGAAACCAGACTATAGAGTTTCTGGTCACAGCAAGAAGCCGTAAGCTTATTCCATCATCTCCATAGGCGAAGGACTGAGGTAGAAAAAGCCAGGTCTTATAGAAGAGTACAGACGGAGGTAGAGGCATGTGGAGGACCAAAAGGAGTAATCACACGCGTGAATTTGGATGAGGGATAGTAACTAGGAATACGATGTATTACGGAGAGCTAGAGCCAGCTTACTCCAAGTCATGCAAAATAAAATGGTTCGATTTATTCTTGATTTGCCTCCCAGAAAGCATGTTGGTCAAGAGCAGTTTCACTCCCTCAAGTTCTTAAACATTTAAAACAGGACCCGGCAACTAAGACTTAAACATATGCATAGTGTCTGTCTTTTACTCCACCGCTCCTTCTTACCTGAGCCAGTTATTTTCAATAACTTCTGAAATCCATTCTCATGGCACCAGAGCCAACCGTTTGGACTTTTGGGTCCCTATGGTCAAGGGTCAAACCTCAAAATATGTTTCTACAATTCCGTTATTGACTGGAATTCGCTTCCAGACAATATAAAAGAGATTCGCAACAAGCTAAGTTTCAAACAGGCTGTTAAGGCCCATCTTGCTAGCTGCTCAAAGACAATGATTCGCATAAAAGCATTATGTTGAAGGAATCCAGGATCAAAAGCATCAATTTTTGATAAATCCCAAACGATATGCAAAGATACAAAATGATGAGTCAGCACAGAGTTGTCGTCGTAGCTGGGGAGGAAGCATGTAACTTTTGAGAAAGCCTTAAAATCGGGATGCCACCTGCTCGGTTAGTTCTACTATTGGAATGTTGAGCAGTATCAGCAAGAAAGAAAGAAAGAAGAAGTTGATTCAGTTGACATTGTGATCATTTTTAAATTCTTATAGGAACCGAAGAAATTGTCCACCGAATTTTAAGGACATTGGACCATAACAGCTAAAAAAAACCAGTTAAATGTACTATAATAACATGAATAATGATCGTCAAATGGTACATAGTTTTGAGCTACGGATCTTTTCTTTGAAACATGACTGCATCAAAATAGAACTGCATTTGGACATTCAGGGCTTCATAAGATCTCAAAGTTTTGATCATGGTTTCACTTTCTTAATCAGAGTACAAATGAATGCAATGCGTCAATGGATTGGTAGAAGAATTGTTCTGAGTAAGACGGGATTAATGAATTGTTGATCTTCCTTTCTAAGGCAAATGGACACATTTGCCTTTAATCGGTACGGTTGGTAAAGACATGAGACAGGTCGACAATCATTTTCAGATATGTCTGACAAAGATTACATCCACCGGGTTGATTGCTGGATATCGATGTCAAAACTTAACAGATACCATATTATTTTTTATAAATTTCTCTCTAGAAAAACATTATCTACCCCAAAGAAATAAATCATCTTGTTTACAAATTCATAACAAATTTCTATTATTCAATACATTTTGAGTCGTTAATTATTAACATTAGTCCCATGCAAGTCTCCGTATTATGAAAAGGACAACATAAACATGGGGTAACAATGAACATTAATCGATCAAATAACCAATGATCACGAAATTCAATAAGAGATGATACTTACTGAGTAGCATATGCGCCACCTCTTTTAATGCTAAATTTAGACATGGTTGAAATTGCGATATTGGTTCACTTTACATTTTTACGTGTAATATCAACATTTTATAAGATATTTCTTTCATTTTTGTACCAAAGGTATAAAATATAGTAAGAAATACGTCTCAGCCATCAGTATGTCATTTAACGTACAAATTGCAATGACAAGGGAAATGAAAGTTGGTCAATTGTCGAAATTCTTGAAAAATTTGCATAATTTATGCTAATTTATGCATATTGCCATTTATTATGCCAGGAAAATTGGTCTTATTGGATACCTAGATGTGTCCTCTAAATATTGCAGGTTGAAAAATGCTAAGAATGTAAAAAGTAAGCGAATTGTGGTCAAGCTAGTGTCAAATGGCAAAGAACCAAATTTTATGCAAATTCTACGTTAATAAGGCTGTATCTTCATTAATATTCATCTACATTTTCCTACACTTCATGTAAGATAACTTCAGATACCATAGAATAATGAAAATACTAAAGATCCTATATGTACCGAAATTTTCACTTTTTCGATTTCTAGAGGGATTTTGAATTTTATCTGCTGCGTTAACCCACTTGTTTGAAGAATTCATTGAATTTGGTAAGCAAATTTGATTGATAGGTAGATAACATCATTTGTATTTAGAGGCTTACCTGACTTGGCGTACTAAGATAACATTTAGCCTTTTTGGGCGGGGAATCCTTTTCAGCCAAAAGAGGAATACTTCCCAAGACATTCCCTGTTAAAGCATGCGTAAAAAGAAAGAAAAAAGATAATAGTTTTCCCTGGAAACCAAACCAATAATTGTCGAGAATCATGCATAAAATAACCTTTTCCAAGTAAGGGACATTTCTTTAAACTAGCCTTTCCCAAGGAAAGGACATTTCTTTAAACTATAAATATTTTAGGGGAAAATTACCCAATTTCCAAAATTATGAGTTGAAAATCATGCTAAAATTGTTTTCTGTAACATGCAAATGGATATTTGTTATCTACAAATTTTAAATTTTGTTTGGGTATATTTAATTTTTTCAGGTCGTACATATACTCAAAAGTAGCTCTCCATGTAGAGTTAAATATCATAGTAAACAACCTTTTGACTAACATGTGACTTTCCTATTTCAGACACACAAGGACAATTCCAATGTTTGTTCCAGAGTCATCATCCAGATTTCAGAAATTTACCAGGTAATCATCATGCATTTTATTTCAGAAACAGGATTTATTTGAGATTTTGAAAGCAATGGTGTCAAGAAGTAAGTGCAATATTCTGTCGGACGCAGTGTTGAATTTGGCGTACTCATTCCTTGTTACTGGTGTAAAACTTTCTGTGCGATGTCTATGGAGTGAACTGATATTTCCGGAATATTTTAGGTTTCCATTCCGATTCATTGATTTTTTTCTTATACTAAAGATAAAAGACATATTTATGCACAATAAATCAAAGGTAGGAATAGATACAAAAAATAATTTAGCCTGCAAAGAAAAATTTTGTGGACTTTGTCATTCACCTCCAATGCAATGTTTCACGCCAGGGAGTAACATGGAACAGCCTCAATTGACCAATCAGAAGACAGGATTCTAGTCTGTGACATCAGTGCGTCCAACAGAATACATATGTTGAAAGGATAATATATCCAACTGACACCATACTTTTAAGGCCAAATTTATAAAAGGGACAATCATTATATCTATATTTCTACAGCTTTTACCCATACTTCAAAAAAAGTAAAAAGTAGCAAAAGCTTGCAAGAAAATGGTCCAGCAAGGTAGCAAATGATATTGTTAGTTTTTTCCAAGTAAATGGCTGGTAGACTAATTGTGTACAATTGTATTCATAAAATTGACCTTTTGCTGCATGGTGACCTGTAGCAATTACTAACATCATACAGTGGAACCTCTTTAACACAAAATCTGTAGGGCCTCATATTTTAGTTTGTGTTATCAGGACTTTGTGTTATCCATTATTAATTACATACAAATTCAGTGCCAGGGACTTTAAAATTCTGTTTGTGTTATAAGGGTTTTGGGGTTAAGAGACTTTGTAGTACAGAGGTTCCACTGTAGTAAGATCTTATATGGGTGGCTTATCACTGCTATCAATTCAATTTATTTGCCATATTTGTGCACTTTAGGAAATTATACTAAGATAAATAATAGATGGGTTATTATTGGCGTTATTGTTATGTATCCTATGCAAACAGAGTGCAAATGACGAAATATAATATTTGGATATTTGTGAACAGAACTCAGCTTTTCCAAATGTTAAAACACATCAAAACAATTAATCGTCACCTGACAAAACAATGTGACAACTGTGCATACACATCACACACGTCAGAAGCAGCATGTAAAGTGAATTGTGCATTTTGCAATCAACTTTTTGTAGTTTAAATTCTTGCTTTTGGATTGGCTAGGTTACATCTGGGACCATTTGAGTGGTGCTCTGGCAAAATGAGCGGAAATTTGTGATTGAAGATTTTGAATAAATGGCTGCTAAAGTAAAAATATGATGACAAGATCAAATTTCTTTTTTTGACATAAAACGCATTAATACATCAGTGTTAATCTATACTTTGCGTTTTGAAGGTCAATTATGCCGGGAAGTGCAATTATTTACGGGCAGTTGATAGCGTTTTGCTATTATACACTATAGTAATCAGTAACTTTAAAAACGATTTGCAACAATATTTTATTGTCAGATTTTGAGTGGACCGTCTTGCATTTCGATCTCTAAATGAAAATTGTATAAAGAAAGTATGACATATTATATATCAATCGAAAACTGAGATTATAGAGAATTAAAATACGCCATAAACTCAAGTTTGAATATCGCGACTTTGCGCTCATTTTGCCAGAGCACCACATATTTAGTTTCAGGTTATACATGGATTAATGCATATTATTTATACAGGAGAAGTGAGCAGTTGTCATTTCTCCTAAATTGCTTGCATTTTATTTTTGTACTTTGTCTTAATTAACCCTCAGATTATGTAAATTTGATTTTCTATACATGTATTGTGAGTGAAAATATCATGTAACAGTATTGTTTAAATAACATTATTACACTGACCAATTGTTTGTGGATTTAATTCGTGAATGCGTTGAAGGTAGCGATTACTCAGTCGTCTCCCACGCAAGCGTACATTTTCAAGGTGAAAATGGTCCGCGTCTACGCTGAAAACTTTTGAGAACACGTTCACGAATTACTGTCACAAACAATACATACGTGTATTTGTTCCGTTTGATCATGTGTAGAACACAAGAGCTTGGGATGTTATCCCATTAATCAATATCTATATATACGTGTTTGATTTTCTCAGTTGGCTCATGGGTAGAAGGCCAGAGTTTGTAGATGCCAATGTTGTAGCCAGAGGTGAAGGCAGAGAAGGTATGTCATCTCCGAAGAATTTCAGATTCTTGCAAAAGAATTTTACCAGAATCTTCAGATTTTTTTTCCAATTTATATAATATGTACAAATTAGGAAGTTTGGGAGAATCTACATGGTTTCTTGTTGCTTTTATTTAGAGAATAGATTCTCATTGAATTTCAAATACTATCTGGATATTTTATACAACAAGATCAGCATCTTTCTGTTCAGTTTGTAAAGGTGAAGGTAAAAAGGATAACCCTTGAAGCAAGGAGAATTAAACTTTGTTTCTGAAACATATTGCATCATTTAATGAAGAATGAAGATTGAAACAAATAGGGTATAAATAAATATGCTGGCTCTCTCAAACTTTAAACTTTGCTAAAGGCTCAGATCATCCAAGACCACATATAGTCATCTGAAAAAATCCTTTTCATTCTGGGCGGGACCAAATCATACCGTGCGTGAACAACAAACCAATCAAATCGATTATAAAGTCACACAGCAACAGAATAGACAAATCACGCAAGCTCACAAGTAATGCATGAGTTGCGTTTGAACTTTAACCTTGGCGCACCAGACGCGTAAAAATGAAAAGGCTTTTTTCAGATGTAGTATACTATAGCACTATAGTGCTTGATTAAAATTTGACAAGAAACACAAATCACCTCAAATCTTCACTCAGTCTAAATCTAGGTGAACAATGCTTGTTTGAGAACGTAACGATTTGTTTAAGACTAGATGTTACCTATGTAACTACAAGTTGTTCTAGCTGCCTTTGACTAAGCATTACAAAAATGTTGCTGGTACATCATACATGTGTTTAGTGCTCAATAGAAAGAGGAGGAGCATGGTAAGGCACCCAACTCATAATCCATAGGTTTTAAGGTTCAAGCCCCACTTGTGTCAATGTATTGTGTTCTTGGCAAAGAGTCAAGATTTATGTTGGATGTCTGATAAATGTTTATATGTTGCAAAATTTACAGTGATTAGGCTGCAGCCTGCACATTTCATTGTTTTTTATTTAAGCATAAAAAGTTGTGTTCATGAATAGAAATTCGTGAGAATCAATTCTCGCAGTGATTCTTGTAGCATCCAGATATGAGAGTCAGTTTTTCTCATTGAATTATGTAGTAATTGTAATTGTTTCAGCCAATTTTAATTCTTGCAATCCAAAACAAAATTCTTCCCTTGGTGTTTAGGGAGTTTGAAATACACAGTAATCATTGTTATTATTGTTATAAATAATAACAATTAATATTTGAAAACAGATCTGTTTATGGGTTTTGTATGTGAAGAAAAATAAGAACAAGCTCAAAATTACTTGACTAAGACTATGGTCACAATACATCGTACGAACAGTTACGAGCAGTGTAAGTCCGTCTAGGAGGACCACGAGTAGCGAACGATGCCCTCAATGCTCGCTCAGCTCACTGCTAGTGATCCTACTAGACAGACGTACTAAACACTGCTCGTAACTGTTCGTACGATGTATTGTGACCATAGTCTAAGCAAGCAGCCAGGGAACTTTATGGAATGAAAGCAATAATGTTTAAATGATTTACTGGAAATATCTTATCCTTTCCTTTCCAGTCACCAGAGTGAGATCCCAAGGTCACATAAGAGTATCCTTCAATATTGTCAGTAAGGACATGAAGAAACTTGGTTTTGATGTGATACCCGCAACATTAAGTATACCCAGCGCCGCTACAGCATCAGCGCTAGCAAATGACACTAATCCTGGGGCCTCAGCGGCGGCAGTACCTACAGCTAATGTGCCATCAACGTCTACGGAATCATCATGATGCACTGTGTCATTTCTAGATCAGTATTATAAAAACAGCATCACCTTGAGCAAAGACCATCATTTTGGAGCTAGTTCTCTATCTGAGGGTATTCATGAATACATGCATGATGAATGACTCCATAATGGATCACGATTGCTATTTATTTATGGTGGTAATTCGTGAACGCGTACTCAAAGGCGGGAGTTTAGACATGGACCGTCACCACCTTGAAAATGTTCGCGTGGGATACTGTTGCGTGAATACAACCACCTCAGAGTTCAGGAAGTGAGTCTAGACACAGACCGTCACCACCTTGAAAATTTTTGCTTGGGAGACTGCTGCATGAACGCAACCATCTCGGCGTTCAGGAATTAAATCCATGAACAATAGGGGAAGACATCTGCCCAGCTACAGTGTGCATAAACCTAAAGTGTAATGCTGTGCCATATATAATGATGGTATTAACACTAGTTGTAAGTTTATTTTCACCACAATTCATGGATTCCATGGATTCTTTTCACTGCAGTAAAGATATATGACATATGTCCGCTTAGGACAGTAGCGATTCATTCCTTAGCATTTATCAATCCAGGCTGTGTTTATAACTCGTTCAATGCCTATGTATCGGCAGGTAATTCGAAATAGAATAATTAATCATGGTCATGACTATTGTTTCACATTCTCTTAAGGTTTCTGCGAGTATGGCTGCTATTTCTGAATTTGGATACTCTTTATCGTAGCGATGGGATAACTTTCTATAACCAGTCAAACAGTACTGTGTTAATTAATTACTTGAATAATTACTACCAAATTACTGAAATATCTACAACTGTACAGAATGCAGTGTTCACCTAAGTGACCATAAGGAATTTTCCATTTGTAACTTATCTCCTCCCAAAGGGAGTGTGAAAAAAACTTGTTTTTGCCTGGTTTTAAAACAGCAACCTCTCGCTTCTCACATCGTGTGATAAACCATTAAATTTCAAACAAAAATCAGGAAATTTGCACCAAATTAGCGTAAATTTTCGGGGGGAAAAAATCAATTTTTGTATAAATTTGACTCAAAGTTTAGTGAATTTGGTATATGGATGGGTCCCTTTTTCTTAAAAATTGGTATATACATGGATGGTACTTCAAATTTCCCAGCGGAACACCCCTACCAAAACCAAACTTGAGTACCCCCACCCCCAATGTGGATTGCAGAGTCTATGTACATACAGTTCAAAAGAAATAAGTCCCCCCCTAAAGAATATTGATTTTTCTAGAAGTCATTTTGGCCCTTTCAATTTTTTTCCAAGCTGTAAAATGTAGGCTGGAATGATACGAATTCAGTGTGCCAAAAAGTTTCTCACAACACGTGTAACATTTTTCTTGAAAAGTCAGTATTTATGAAATTTCATGGCGAATCAAAAGTTGTAATTTTTTCTGTATATGAATATGAAAAATTGATGAATTTTGAAATGTATGGAAAACTTTTAACTCTGCTTTGGAGTAAACATTATTCAAATGTTTATTACCTTTGTGAATGAAAGAGTAAAGAACTTGTTCACGATTGAATGAACATCAGATAAGTGTAGATGAAAATTTTAAAACGTCTTTAATTGCCATAGAAATCTCAGTTATTGATGGTGGCTTAAACGAAGCAAAACGATACACTAAGGAGTTTTCCATTTCTTCAAAATCAAGATGATAAGGAAGCAGTGAAACACTAATTTTCTTGATTGACTTTCATTAATGTTTTTTTTGCCGCGGCGGGACACATATAGGGTATGGGGCTGCTAGCGTATCTCTCTGTGCGAGCCTTTGGGATTGAGAGAAGGTGGGTGTTACGTAATGCTTTGCCACTATCTTCTACTCTCGTATTTGGCACCCAGCTGCGGAATGCAGGAGTCTTCATAAGCTTATTAATGAACTGGAGACATATTTGGTCATTTCGAGATCTTAGCATGACAAGTTGGCAACGTTCAAGAGCATCTTGGTATGAAGTGTATTTAGTTCCTGACATAATTCTGCAAGCTCTCTTTTGTATACGCTCAAGAGCCAGATGTTGTTTCTCTGAAAGCCCAGGATGCCATGCTGGAACAGCATATTTGGTGAGTGGTCTTATAAACCCAATGTAAATTGTTTTAAGATCTTGAATTGACATACCAAAACGTTTCAAAGTTGTTAGCATAAATAGTCGCCCACTGGCCTTCTTCGTAATGTCCGAATAATGAATGTTCACTCAAAGTTATTTTGAATTGTAAGTGTACAGGAGCTATATGGAGGCCACCTAAGGCCTAAAAGAAATTGTTTGATTGGCGTAACCCGACCGACCCTAACTTTACCACCGACCCTAGATATTTTTATTTTTTTGAGCATGGTAAAAAACCTCCAAATCCCAAATTTGATGGGAATCAATTCATGGGAGCCCAAGATATGGCTTGCAGGACATTCAAAATGACAAATAAAAGATGTGTTACAGAAAAGGTGAAGATGTTTTTTATATGTGCCATATATTTTGTGTTCTTGTATGTGAAACATAGCCTTAGAAAATAAAAATAAAATATTTTTAAAAAAAATCCGACCTACCTACCCTATTTTTTTTTTCTATGTTACGCCAATCAAATAATTTTTTTTTTTTGGCCTAAGGTATGCGCGGATGTACTACCCAAAACCAGTTTGGCACAATATTCTGAAACACATAGTGATCATGAAAAAATAATGTTAAAATGATGGCAAGAGGCTGCATTTACGGGAAGTTTGGTATGGACGGTGAGATATCACATTTTATAGGCCTAAGGCCAGGGGTTCTCAACTAGTTTTTACAATGCACCACATAAATGAAAAAATTGTAGGCTAAAATGCCACATGCATCCGTTTTTCAATGTATTTCTTTGTTTTTTGAGAGAGTCAAAGTGCCAATCTATAATAGTCAAAACATCAAATTTGGTGTGTGTGCCGCTAGTTGAGAATCCCTGCCCTAGGCCCTTCGCATTAAAATCACATTCCAAGAGTTTTACTATATTTAACCAAAGAAGGTATTAAACCAAAGTATTTACAAACATATGATATGGAATGTTATTTTA
>JXSR01S046668.1:195514-205983 GCA_000969725.1 Ophiothrix spiculata
TGAGCCCCCAAACAAGTCTATTTTGGTTCCCATAGTGAAAATATACTAAAAAAGAACATATATTTTAGATAGAAATGTAACAAAACCACCTTTTATTGGGTCCCAACTTAAAAAATGAGACCCCATAGCAAAAGAGATACAGATAAAATGGCAATCAAAGGACTTGATAAAGTGTAATAATGTTTGGGCCGCAACCAATCAACACGACCCTGCACACTAGTTTCACGTTATCCGTATACAAATCACTTATCCAAAACACTAAAGTTAGTTGATGAAATGAAATAATATTGTAATAATTTTAACGTCCCGTTTTTGTGCTATTTGTCTGGACAGCTTTCGGAGGTGATCCCAATAAAGTGACGATATTTGGTGAAAGTGGTGGTGCACACAGTGTTAGCCACCTGCTCCTAACCCCACTCAGCGAAGGATTGTTTCAGCAGGCAATTATGCAGGTACTTAAAAATAGGATCGTTATTAAGAATCGAAGCAAAAAGGAAAAGTTGTTTCAATAGAAACAAACAGAGTTGCTTTATATTCGGCACAACCTGATGAGATAGAGAAAAAAACAACCTATGAATAAATTGGTTTACTACAGTTGAACCTCGATCATTAACACAAAATTACTGGGGCCAAAGAGTTTAGTTTGGGTTATCAGAATTTTGAGTTATCCAACTGATTATACATAGGAAATCAATACTTGGGACTCTACAAACATTTTGTGTTATCAGGGTTTTTGTGTTAACAGATTTTCCGTAGCCAAGTCCACAAAAATTCCCTTAATGTCAAAAAAACCCAACCACATATAAAGCACGAAAACAGGTAAATGTATGTCGTTTTTATAATAAAATACTACACAAAATGCTTGGACAATTACTGAAAACCATTTTTTTTTTGCTTGTCGGAAAATGTCCACTTTTTTGAAAATCCGCACCCACCTTTGATAAATCCTGGCTACGGGCCTGAAAATAGCTAAAATCGAGCCATTTATATATCAACTTTAACATCAGGCATGTTTGTTTTGAATATTTTCTCCAGAGCGGATCTTCATTGGCTGGAGGGGCAGTCCAAGACGGCACTCAGGGAAGACAGGTTGCTTTCAACATTGGCGCTCAAGTCGGTTGCAATTCTGCTGATAGCACCAGTTTGAAATCCTGTCTACGTGGAGTATCTACAGAAGCACTTTTTGAAGCCGGAGTTGCAGTAAGTTATGTCGATATTATTTTTATAGTGTGCTTATTCTTAAGTAAGGTCTAAGCGCATTAACAGAGTAAACTTAATACAGACACAATAATTAAAAACGACCGCAGGTAGTAACCGGCAATCTACCCTCAGGATGGTTACCCTAAGAGCTTACATATAATTAAAGTTGAAATTGTGAAACAAAAAATGACAAGAACATAAAACATAAATGTTTACGACAAAATGTTACAAGAAAAAAAAAGCCCGGGGTGTAACTGGTATTTGTGCCTATGAAATCACCAGTGCTACAACTTCTAAAAGTGACCATGTACGAGAGAAAATTTGGCAAAAAGTGTTTTTTGGTATCATTTCTCTCATTTTTTGCCACCCCCCCCCCCAAAAAAAGACCAAATGGGGTCTATGAGCAATAAATTAATAAGGTTTCTGTCGAGACTGTTTTTTCATGTCGACATGTCGCAATAATTTTTTGTCGACGTCGACATAATGTCGACATAAAGTTGACATCAAAGATTTGTTTTTTTTTTTGGGAAAAACGAAATTGTTTGAATATGACCCGTTTTAGACGTAGACTTACATATATTATAGTAATGTACTAGTTTTTTCTGCGTACGACAATTATGAATGATATAAAGTTGATATTTTGTAACTTTTTTGTTGTGAACCATCGTAAATTCAACTGCTAATATTAATAAACAGCCATTCAGTTGAATAAATAAATATGAAGATTTTTATAAATTTTTACTTGCCCAGTTTTGTCGACAAATGAGATTTCATGTCGACATGTCGAGATATGCTTTATGTCAACATATATGTCGACATAAGGCATGTTGACAGAAACCTTATAAATTAACATCAAAACATAGGCAGCGCCCGCTTGGGGGGGGGGCACTCAAGCATAATGTTGCAGGCATAGCGTGACCACAGTTTTTCAACACACCCCTAAAGGGTAATTGTTTCTGAAGCCAAAATCAGGGCCGTACGAAGGTATGTAAGCCAAGGGGGGCAAACACATTTACCGTCCCGAAATTCATGTTTCGTCCCGCTGTATATACTGTCAATATGTTTGTAATGCGCGCGTAGCGCGCGAAAATTTTGCTATTTTTAGCCAAAAATCGATATAAAAACTTCTTTAATTGTGTTATTTGTGCTAAAAGTGGCTTATTTTGACTAAAAATTTGCGGGACAGTAATATCGGGACGGTAAAAGTAGTAAACTATCGTCCCGATATTTTAATTTTTGTCCCGCCAGCGTCCCGATTTTTCGAGCCAGGGGGAGCGAGTGCCCCCCCTGGACCCCCGCTTCGTACGGCACTGGCCAAAATATACCCTTTTTTGACACGAGGTTGGGGTGCGAAAGGTCCCGGGTTTGAAGTCACACTCTGTCACACAATAACTAATACAATCAAACGTAGGACTTAACGTACAAAGTTTTGTTTACACATTTGCTGTTCGTAATGTCCTCCTTAGAAGTATGTTCAATTCTTTTTATCCGTATGGTTGTGTCCATTGGGGTGATAAGTTTAATTCGTTTTATCGGTGTCTGTCAGGCATACGGTCAGTACATGTAAAACTTTACGTTACAATGTGCGTTAGTAATTCGTGTTCGTTGGTTTAGACACGCTAATGTGACTGAGCTTGTGGTCACACATAGATGTTCATTATACTTTCATTATAGGAATACGTCGATTACTTTTATTCCCTGAACCAACTTTACCATTTAGTTGTGAAAATGTTGGTAAGTACAATTTTAACTCCCTGTTTAACTCTACAAGTTTTTCAAACTATATTTTTATTTTCAGCTCAATTTTGCGCCAGCACCGACCATCGATAACAATTTCTTAATAGACTATCCAGCCAAACTGATCGCCAGACAGGAGTTCCACAAGGTCCCCATACTAATAGGAACAAATGCAGAAGAGGGCACATTGGTCCTCTTGAGAGTACATCCAGACTACATTAGTTCACCTCGAACACCATTTGTACCAGAAATTGAATTCAAAACGGTGAGTTGACATGACTAAATTTGGGGAGAGGGATAGGAAATGGGAAGAATAGAAAACACAGACATTAACTTAACTTTCATGCTTTGTGTGGATTGTTTTCAACTTTCCCATATGCAGTGATATGTGCAAAATAACTTTATAAATCAGTTGCCTCCTGCCACACTAAGATTTGACACTGGCCAGTGTCACCCCAACGGTCATTTGCCAATGCCACCAAAGAGATCTAACATTTGCCTCCTGTCACCAAAAATATCTGACATTTGCCTCCTGTCAGATCTGACATCTACACAAACTCGCATGATTTAACATTTACCCATTGACACCCAGAGCTCAGTCACTCTAAGAGATTTGACATTTGCCTCCTTCTACCTCATGGATTTGACATCTGCCTTATGTCACCCAAGAGATTTAACACTTGCCTCCTGCCACCTCGTGGATTTAACATCTGCCTTCTGCCACCCAGAGATTTGACATTTGCTTCACACCGCCCTAGAGATTTTACACTTGCCTCATGCCAACCAAAGATGTTGACACTCACCCTGCTTATCACAGTATTTGCCATTTACCTCCTGCCAACCAAATATTTAACATTGATTTGCCTCCTGGCACCCAGAGATTTGACATTTCCCTCACGACATGCAAACATTACATTTGCCTCTTGCCAGTTTGTGGAGTTGTCTCCTGTCACACATATTTGATATTTAGTTTACCTCCTGCCAATGAGATTTTACATGCCTCATGCCAGCCCAGAGATTTGGCCTTAAATATCCTGGCACTCCAGATATTTGACAGTTGCTTCATGCCAGCCCAGAGATTTGACTTGTCTCCTAGCACTCTAGACTAGATTTGACATTTGCCACGTACCAGCCCCAAAATTTTGACAATTTGCCCTTAACACAATTAAGACAAGAGGGTTTGACGTTTGCCTTCTATCACCTAAGATTTTGACAATTTGCCCTTAACACAATTAAGAGGGTTTGACGTTTTTCTTCTGTCACCTAAGATTTGGACAATTTGCCCCTTAACACAATTAAGACAAGAGGGTTTGACGTTTGCCTTCTGTCACCTAAGATATTTCACCTAAGATTTTGACAATTTGCCCCTTAACACAATTAAGACAAGAGGGTTTGACGTTTGCCTTCTGTCACCTAAGATTTTGACAATTTTCCCCTTAACACAATTAAGATAAGACGAGGGTTTGACGTTTGCCTTCTATCACCTAAGATTTTGACAATTTGCCCCTTAACACAATTAAGACAAGAGGGTTTGACGTTTGCCTTCTGTCACCTAAGATTTTGACAAGTTGCCCCTTAACACAATTAAGACAAGAGGGTTTGACGTTTGCCTTCTGTCACCTAATTAAGATTTGACAAGTTGCCCCTTAACACAATTAAGACAAGAGGGTTTGACGTTTGCCTTCTGTCACCTAAGATTTGACATTGATTTGCCCCTTAACACAATTAAGACAAGAGGGTTTGACGTTTGCCTTCTGTCACCTAAGATTTGACACTGATTTGCCCTACTCAGAAATTTGACATTTGTCTCATGCCACCCAAGATATTTGACATTTACCTCCACATTTCAATCCATTTAGAACAATTATTTAGTAGATATCCTCTTCAACTACCCCACAAAATGACTCAGAACTAAGTCTCCTTGTTGTATATATATTATCATGTTACCAAACATCAACAGATGCGACATAATTTATTGAGCTGATAATTTGTCCAAGCACTTTTAATGAATCAAAATTGGTCTTTTGAATTCCAGCTCGTAGGGATTCAAACTGGTGGAAATCAAATCGTAGCAGACTCTATCTACCAGGAATATCTTGATTGGACAATTCAAGAGCAAGAACGACTCAATTATTTTGATCCATTTGTTACAGTCAATACAGACAACGGATGGGCTTGTTTTGCTGACGTAGAAGCAAGAGCTCGTATTGCAGCTGGAGTACCTGTATATCTTTACCAGGTAAAGTAATCAGAGGGGAGTAAAGTGGCAGCTGTTTATGTACTAGTAGTGCCTTTTACATTTTGACAAACTCTTAAAGCATTGTTGCCTATTATACATTTATACACTGCTGTTATAAAATCTTCACTACCAGTCAATTGGGGTGCTAAAATGTCACCAAGAGTAGAGGTGAAAAAAAAAACACCTCCTCCTTTGGATGAACAAAACATATTATATCTTCAGTGGCGTAGCCAGCATAGGGACAAAAATCGAAACAGCAAGCGGGAAAAATCAGGAAGGACAAGAAAAATGAAAAAGCAGCTGCAAGACTGCTAGACAGAGAAAACATGTGGAAAAGCAGAAAATTGTGTCAAAAGATGTGCAAAAATCACTTAAATCAACTTGAATTTATTTTGGGTGGGTGTATGAAAATCGATTTTTTGCCGGTATAAATTTGGAAGAAATATGTGCACACATTGGGGGATGAAATGTCTTTGCCCCCCCTCCCGACCAAAAAGTCTGGCTACGCCACTGAATATCTTGCTCGAGGACATCACCCGTTATAGTAGATATAACCTTCTGATTAGAAGTCATGTGTTATTACATTAGATCACGAAAGTTATTGGCCAAGAACTTCTATATAGTAACATTCTCGCAAACCACATCCCCAATGGAACCAATAGTGGCTGACAATGTGTGACCGGGGATTCATCATTAAAAAAAATGTGAATAAATTTCAGAAGATGTCCAGCTTGGCAAAAACTTTGTTTTAAATAGTATTTCTATGTACCTATATTATGTAAAAGTATGTTTTTAAATTGTAATTTAATAATTTGTGGCATCTTCCACCTAAAAGATTGTTTTAGACACCCATCCCCACCACACCCAACTTGGCCCACTCCAACCAAATCTATGATATTTGTGAATAAATTACAAAAAGTTAATCCATTTGCCTTCAGAACACCCCCTTTATGGCTAAAAAACCATTTCTCTTTTCTACCTAGATGACACACAGACCAACAGTTTCGTGGCTTTCCAATCCTCAAGTCAACCCTACTTGGCTTGGTGCAGGCCATCAAGAGGAATTATCCTTTGTCTTTGGTGTTCCCTTCATGAGGACCCAGGTTAGAGCAGAACTGACGGATGCCGAGAAGGAAATGAGTGTCGACTTTATGAGATTTTGGACAACGTTTGCTAAAACAGGGTAAGTATATCGCACTTTGGTAACGAGTTGAATATATTCTATTCTGGTAATGGACATTGCAAGAAGACATGAACGCTACAAGACATGGTTAGTAAGTGTACCTGAAGTAATGGGATTGATAAGTCTGAATTAGCTGGAACATAATATATTTACACTGAAGGTCCAAAACCTTGACTGGTTTGTCACCCACAGGGGTACTCTAAAATTAATTGGTAGGTATGTAATATCCTTGATATTGAACATAGGGTCTTGCGGAATGGATTTTTGGTCAAAAATAGGGTCTATGGAAATTATTTTTTCCCGAATTGAGGTCTGAGGAACTGCATTTTACCCATTAAAATATGACTATTTGAGATGAAAATCGCTCAAAATTTGGTTGAAAACTTAATAAAACACACTTTTGAGTTATTTTCTATGAAAATAGGGGTCTTCAAAACTGAAGTAATCTTGAAATTAGCATCTTGGGGAGTGGAAGAGGAGGCTTGAAAAGGGGGTCTTGAGGGAGAGACATACCAATACCTTCTGTCAATGTATGTGACCCCCCCGGGTTGATATTACATGGCACCGTTTTACATTCCTTGCAGCTCAATAACAAATCTGAAAAATCATTTAGGTGTTTGAGTTTTGCAGTGCATTACTGATTTGTCCAGAATTAAATGGCCATGTTGTTCTTTCTTCAAACTGCATCTTCTTGTTGTTTCTACAGTTCACCCAGTGTGTCATCTGATCCTAACAATGATCTATACTGGCCTCCATATACAATTCCTGACCTGGAATATAAAGAGATTGACTTGAATTCCTCAACAAAAAGAGGCCTCAAAGCAGGAGCTTGTAACTTCTGGAATGAACTAGTGCCTAAGTTGACAACTTTCACAGGTAAGATTTGCTCTTCATATTTTCACATAATAATTAATAGTCAAACAAGATTTAGCATGTTTTTTTTCTTCAAATAATGCCAATCATGTTCACATTTTACGATGTTAAAGAAAGAATTCTTTAGACTAATCGCTAAGGATAACCCAAGAAAGCATATAATGAAGCTTATTTCCATTAGGGTCCAAGATCTTTCTTTAATTAAATCAGTTTTGGATGCAGGAGGAAGACCGAAGTACACGGATAAGAACCTGCGGAAGCAAGCATGGACTAAAAACCAAATGCAGATACAGCGCCGGGACCGGGAATCAAACCCGGGACTCGGTGGTTCAAAGCGAGGCAAATACCGCTGCGCTAACCCTCTTCCAGTTAGTCCCCATAAATAGGACTTCCTTTTGATTACCACTCCATAATATGATGTTCATACAGAAAAACCTTTTTAAAGAAAAAAAAAGATAAGATTGATGGTGTCCTAGATGATGAGGGAGTAGCATGTCTATGTTACTTCCCACAACCAGCAATGAGGATCACCTGCAGCTATCTGACACTTGTGTCAAGAGGAGCAAAGAAGAGTCTGTTATAAATGCACAACTAGCTTGTTTCAAACTCTCAACTCTTAAATGAGTCTTAATTATACTGCTAAGGCAAAGAACCCCCCCCCCCCATGTTTTACGGGCGGATGGACCTTTCAAGTAGGGTCGGTCGGTCTTTTTTTTCCCCCCAGAATAACCCAAAAATCCACCCCAAATCGAGAGAAAAACTGAATTTTTTTTTCCAAAAAAAAAATTCTTTAGCAATATAATTGACAAATTTTGGCCCCAAAATGGCTGATTTTACATGATTTTGATACTAAAAAAAACGCAAATTTAGGGTCGGTCGGGCCAGTAGAACAGATTTTTTTTCCCGTCGCCTAAGCCATGTTTGTCTCTTGTTAAATCCACTTATTCACTGCATATCATATCTGAATACCTTGATCATCACTCGATAGGTAGGAATTGGGAGGCTTTTCTTCATCTGCAATCATGGGTAGTCCCACTCACCAATGATCATATAAGTGTGCGGGTCACACATGCTAAATCTGCTGAAATTGTGTGCTGTGTTCAGCTATGCACACGCTCTTCAGTATCAGTACCTGCCTTTCTGATAGTGATCAAAGTATTTTTAAAAGCTCCTACATAGCCTCCAAATAATACTGTCCTAACTCCATCATTGTTTTCTTGCAGCTGAATTACCCCAGGTAGAGCAAGAATGGAGATCTGAATTCTATGACTGGAAATATGAGGCAATGACGGACTGGCAAGAAGCGTTCAACAAATATAAAGCATCAACCAATTAGGCATAAGTCACTCTGCCTTAAAGGGACTGGCCTAGATCCTGTCCGCTAATTTTCTGACTATATATTTTTTTCACATGTATCGATAGTACATGATTATACTAACATATCCTACCAGTAGTTTCCACTGAATTTGTGTAACAGAGGAGAAAAATTAAATTATTTACCAACTCTATTTTTTGTCGCTGCCGACAAAAAATGGTTGAAAAGTGTTTCTAGTTTCAAATCTTAAAAAGATCTTGTTTCTACATAACACATGTCTGTGTACATTTTAGTAGTTTTTTGGATTTTACTACAGTTTTAAGCTTTATTTAAAGCATTTCCATAAGTTTTTAATTCTAAGTGGAATCTAGGCTAGTCCCTTTAGTTATATAAGGGTCTACTGAGCATCATCAAGATTTGTATTCGTTAAAGAAGTTAATGCCATAATTGGATCAACTTCTCAGGATACAGACCAAAACTATTCTTGTGGCCCATGCATGTTATCAATTTAAATTCCCTTAACAAACTGCATGTATAGTTTGGACTGGTAGCTTTAATAACCTAGACTGGTAAACGGGGTTATTTTCGCGAGGGTTTAATTTTCGAGAATTTCGCAAATCAACATCTAACTGCGAATATAACACCTCACGTATACATTCATTTTATATGTAGGCCTATGTAATAAAGCTTTAAAACGCCAATTTAACACGCATGAAAATGTTGTGATTGTATAGTTTCGCGAAAAATTCTGCTCGCGAAAATATTCCTGTTTACAGTAATTGCTTCTACAACATGTAAATATTTCTCTGACAGTGTGAGATTTATTATTTGAACATCAGTCGTAGTAAATAAAACACTGGATGTTATTTATTTTTGCAATTCCTAATGCAAACCTCGCATACACAGCTAAATTATTTTCCCTAACGTGATGTTCAGTTTCCAATGTGTTCAGAGGAAAATGGGTGTGTATCTAAAAGATACTGAAAGACAATTTAAACTGGGACAATTCATGCTGTGAAAGGAAAGATGTACCATTCATTGCATGTGACATTGCATAATACTTAATAGCAATGTAAAACCAATGTACACCAAACAGAAAACTTATAAATTCGGGAAGAGAGCATTTAACTTTCCCCCTAACCTCCCAAAAAAGACCTGGATCAGTAATAAATTATTTTCTCATCTGTTGTACTTAATAAATAATAGAGAAAAAACACATTGAATTCTGTAGTTTGACTCTTTTTTTTTTGTTTAATACGTATAAACGCTATAGTACGGAGCCTCATCATCCAATTAAAGGACTTGGTCCAATTACTGTAATTTGGTTCTGAGATTTAGGAGCCGTTTTAGGAAGACTGTTTCCTCTTAAGGTTTTGAGATTGCACCAATTCGACCAAAAGTTGAAGAGGTGTTTGCACATAAGTAAGAAGTACAAACATTTTCAAACATTTGATGCATCGATTTGTATGACCACTGTGCTAATGATGCACCATACAGATTGAACAAGAACGTTGTTTAGGAACCAAAGTATTTCTCATATTTTTCTCATAACTCAAGTGGAATTTTAGGACTGAAACATTTTAATTTTGAAGATGTATAAGTGTGAAAATGTGTCAATCAATCAATCAATATATAATGTACTGGCATGACTATGAAAAAGTTTTCCAACATTTAGTTTTCATTTAGGATTCATGACATGCATACCCCATGAAGGAGTTTGTTTATTCAATCAGGGGACCAACGGCAACTATAGTAACCATCAGCAAATTTACACAGCAAAGTAATGCAGAATTGCTCAAAAAATTGTTTGGACTGAAACTTTAAAACTTCACCCTCTTTTGTGGTGACCTTTATCATGAATCCTAAATGAAAACCAAATGTTGAAAATTTGACAACTCCTTTGAATTTCTGAATTTAGACTT
>JXSR01S046668.1:240601-258619 GCA_000969725.1 Ophiothrix spiculata
ATACTTAGTTAGTTTCCTTAGAAGAAGATCATGATTTACTGTGTCAAAGGCTTTCTTGAGGTCGATAAAAATTGAGCCAGTGACTTTACCTTTATTCATGTTATTTAGTATATAGTCAGTTACATCAGTTAAAGTGGTATTTGTACTGTGATTACTCCTAAAACCTGATTGACATGGATGTAGGATCTTATTTTTAGTGAGATAATTATAAACTTGATCATGTACAGTACGTTCCAAAATCTTTGAAAGAATAGGCAAGACAGAAATGGGCCTATAATTGCTAACATCACTTTTGTCGCCATCCTTGTAGATAGGTGTAACTCTAGCAATTTTCCATTTTGAAGGGAAATGGGCTGTTAACATAGAGAGGTTGTTACAATTTGATACTGACCAAATAAAAGCACGATTATGCAACATTGCTATTAAACATTTTAACGTTTGTGAAGCACATCGCAACAGAGCAGGGGCAAGAAACCTGATAAGAAAATTACAAAATCAATCTTCATTTTGATTTTACTTATTGGTTATATTGATCATCCTTATTAATTTTGCTAAATTCCTACCGATATTTATCATCTGCATAATTGTTCATCTATACAAAAAGAATTGAAAGTTTGGGAAGGTATATTGTAAAACTTCTTTCCTAGATATATCGAATTACAAACACAACTAGCAGAACATGCTTATTATTAATTATGGTCAAACGATTTGTTTTGAAAGTGAACAGCTACTGCGAATTTCATTGCCAAACATTTTGTACGCCAGGTATAATTGCATAGAAACCTTTATTCTTGTGATTACTGATATTAAAAAAAATAACTAAAATTTATAAAGTTGGTTTTAACTTAAGGTTGATTTCAACTTGAAAGAACTTGATACTCCAAATAACCTCTTGAAATGACCTCTGATCAGAAAAGTCAAGCATTGACAGAAAAGATTTGAATTTCATTGCGTTGGATTTCATTATATGCCACTGAACTGAACTGCTGCGAACTCCCGGAGGGGGGGGGGGTACTTGATACAAAAGGGGTTATGGGGACATACCGTAAATTCGGGTAGCAAAATCAGGCTCTCTGGTATTTCAATCGGTCCTTTTTCTTCGCAAAATGTGGTATTTTGATGGATTCCCTTCTCAAAATTTTCTGAAATTTGCACCATTTGGCGCAAATTTTGACTATCTTCTCAAAACTTTAAGAGTGACTCAAAATTTGGAAGATTTGGTATATGAATGGTTGGCTTTTCAAATTTCCCAGAGGCACATCTCTACCAAAACCAAATTTGAGTACCCCTCCCCCTGGTTGCAAACTATACTTATGTAACATGCACTATGAAATGACTGCTATATTCAAGCCAAATCATCTTGTGTCAAATAAAAAGGTAAAATATGTATATCAGAAAAATGGAAAAGAATAAAGGTGGAGTAATGATAAAACGCTACAGACCAAACAATAATATATTGTAAAATGCAATTAAAAATCCAGAGTGAAGGCCCCATTGTTTTTAAAAGTCACCCCCACCCTGGATTTTTGTTGAAATTGTCCAATAAAATTTAATTTTGACTATAATTAGAATATTTTCTTGGAGGGGTGCCCCAATGTTCAGTTGAATTCATTCATTTTTAAAAATTTCTATTACAATTATATTTGTGTGAAGCTGAAAGCTGAAAGCAACATGAGTTTAAGGCAGGGGTTCTCAATTAAATTTGTTTGCGGGCCATAAAGGACAAACGCCAGTTGAAAAATACATGCTGGAGGGCCAAATCAAGACTTTTTTCAATCCTTTACCTACATACTTCTGCATTCCAGAGGCAATCGAAGGGCCAAATTAAAGTAGTTGGCGGGCCGGATTTGGCCCGCTGGTCGCTATTTGAGAAGGCCGGGTTTAAGGGATCAAAGGGGCTTGAGAAGAAACTTTTGAAAATGAATGGACTTAAGCTGATTTTGTAGTTCATCAATCACAGCTAGCTGAGGTCAATGCTATATGTTTGTAAAATTATAATGGTTCTGATAGAAGCAACAAAATCCTGTAAAACTACTAATACTAATATCACTGTAATAAATAAAATAAAAAAATAAACATGTCCAAGCTGTAAATTCGACTGACCTTTAGTTGGTTTTGGCATTGGTTTGTTGAAGATTACTTCATGATCCATGTCATCATCATGTATGTTGGTATACTTCATCGACATTCTGTATGCGTAAGAGAAATGAAAAGTAAAACTATATTTAA
Source organism: Ophiothrix spiculata (assembly GCA_000969725.1). Classification (NCBI taxonomy): domain Eukaryota; kingdom Metazoa; phylum Echinodermata; class Ophiuroidea; order Amphilepidida; family Ophiotrichidae; genus Ophiothrix; species Ophiothrix spiculata. Next base: position 242,831 of record JXSR01S046668.1, read on the forward strand.
AAAAAAAAAGAAAACAAACTAAACAAAATCACTAGAAAGCATGGAAATTGTTTGTGATATCACAACATAATTGGGTCTGAGCAAATCGGACAACTGTCAACTATCAATTAAGTGCAACACAAAGCCTAATTTAGGAATACATTGTTAATTTTTGGATAAGATCATCATAAGACCGGCATTATCAAAGGAGGTGACAACATTCCAATGGACGTCGACTTTGACTTAGTGTTGATCAAAACTAGCTGTTCCTACTGGGATATAGGAAATGACATTTTTTGTTATGTAAGGCTGCGATCACATAGAAGTATACGGTGCATGGTATTCGTTATACGCTATTCGATGGCTATTATGTTATTCAGGCACGGCGAGCTATATCTGTATACCCTTTTTGCGAATAGTGCTCTGTATTTGACCTGGTAGCATCAATTTCACGTGTTCGATTAAATCTATACGCGTGCTCAAGTAAAATAACGTACTATATACCCAAATAGTATAGAAGTGATCGCAGCCTAATGGTTTATTCACAGTCTTGTCGATATGCATCGACGCGCAGTCTTTACACGCGCTATGCACAAGGAATAGTGCGTGGAAAAGACTGCGCGTCGATGGGCATCGATCGATGGATATTGTCAGACTCTGAATAAACCATAAGAGTGGTCTATTCATTGAGAGAGTGTTATGACCAAACACAATGAAGTGATAGGAATGTATCAAACAAAATATGATTTGACTTTTTACCCTTTCCTTAACTGTATTTCCATTTTGTGTACAGTATTTTCAGATATTCAACATTGTTATAGCAGTACGTAGCACATCAAATCTTATAGAGGAAAAATATGAACGATCAAAATTAACTCAATTGAAATTTTTCATTTAGAAAAAAAAAATGGATTCATGAAAAAAAATCAAATACAACTGTGATCAAGTTCAGGTTGTCCAACGAACAAATAGATCAAAATGTGAGGCTTGTGAGTGAGGTTCTGAGACAAGCTTACCCTGCAGTAGCCCTGGGACTTTTTCTCAAAGCTAATGGTAGATTGAATCTAGCAGTCTCTTCCTGAAGAAGCTTCTCAAACTCAGATTCCGGAGAAAGAACCGGTGGTCCTCCGTCAACAGCCCCATCTGCACTTGTGTCCATTTTGACCGATTCGTCTGGCTTGGATTTAGACATAATGTCAAATTAGCATGTTACAGCAATAAAAACATCTTGAAGTGAGTGAAGGTTTCACTTGAAACAGCTAGTTGGGTCTACATTTTGAAATGAGAATGGTGCCATGTATGCCACAGAGCTTCATATGAGATATCTACAGGAGAGAAGAAAACAAGAAAAAAGGTTTTACTTCCATTAAAACAACATGATACAGAATTACACAACACCCAAGAATCATACAAAATAAAATGGCATATGGCAATTTTGTAACCTAGTCTGTCAGTAGTGATACACAAATGGTATCATGAAAATAAAACAAAGTGGTTATTTAATGGCACTTTGTTATTAGTCTACAACATGAGTCTCAAAAACATTTGCGATATCAATAAGTTGAGGAACAATGAATTAGCATATCCTGCATTGTTGTAACAAAATAAACATCTGAATTAATCATTGGTATTATGCCTATAGGTATAATGCGTAAGTGGAAAAGTGTATGCGAAGTGGAATACGTAGCATGAAACCACATCTGGTTGAAGCATCATCACGTAGCTGTAGACACAATCTCTACTCCTGGAATGCACATCGATGTGATCATGGATGTACACTCCTGGGGCCCGTTTCATAAAGACAGGCATGAGAATGATTTTTCATTAAAATATCTGAATTTGGTCAAATTTAAGCAAAGAACCTCGAAAGTGGTAAAATTGAGCTCCAAATTATCTGAATTTGGATGACAAAATATCTGAAATCAGATAATTATCTGAAGATTCTCATGCCTGTAAAGATTTGAATCAAGCGTACGTTTGATTTCAAACGTAAATTAACATTGTATCAACCTATTTTACGCTTGATAAATCAAACATACGCTTGATTTAAATCTTTATGAAACATCCCCCTGGAATGCACATCGATGTGATCATGGATGTACATTCCAAGCTCTTGTGTAGCTTGCCCCATTGTCACACAGGTCACTACATCGAAGCACTGCCTTGAAGGTGCCATATTTGAGAATTTGAGTAGTTTTTAAACCTCTTTCTACCCCTTCAGAGTATAAAATAGTTTTCATTTCATGTTTTGATTACGGAAGTAACAACTTGCTTCTACCCGACTTAATTTACTGATCAGTTTATTGAAAAAAGGATTCTCACAAGTTTGAAATGCACGCTACATCATTATTTAGACCAGTGTTCCGGCGTGGTGTATACGTTGGTGCATATATCAGAATATGTGTAAACAGTTTTACACACTGCTGTCATTGCCATCAATATGCATGCAGCATGGAAATCACACTATAGCTTTTACTGTCAGTGCATATGACTAATATTTAAACACATACTTCCTGCTAAAATATCACCAAGCTAGTCTGTACATTGATAAAAAGAAGTTGGCAAAATATGGTGGGGAATTTGTATCAAATTTGTTTAAAGCAATACTATAAAGTGTTAAAAATGAAGCGCCCCCTGTCACCCCCGGGCTGTCACCCATGACTTTTGATTTTTTTGGCTAATTGCAATTTTTGTTTTTGGTAGATATATATGAATACCCTCCAAACGATTTGGCTCAAAGATGCTAACTTTTTCTGTTATAGCCATTTGTTGAATTAAATTCGGGATTCCTAATTTAATTCCACATATTAGTAGGTAATAGGAAACATGCATGTGCTTTTTATCCAATTTATGTGTCAAAACATTTTTTTACAAAATACACTTGAAAACGCTTTTGGATAGTAACATTCTTCCATTTTATGCTGTTTTTACTATAAACCATTTTTGATCAAAATCTTATAATATTGCTTTTAATTAAGGGAACGAATTTGGTTATATTCCCCAGCAGTGCCCTAGCTTGCAAACCATGGCCGGAGAAATGACTAACAAGCGTTAACCTCTTGTGAGCGACATTTGTGATGACTCATTCCGAAAAGGGGGACTTTGCCACAAACGATAAAATCATGCAAATTGTATATCATCTGTAAAAAACCCCATTTAAGGGCGAGCCATTAAATTTGTAAATGAAATTGCAAAATGATACCAGGAGATTCTATCTTTGGTATTGGGCGGTGCTTATTATCTTGCTGTGCATGATTTCGCTGACTTAAGCTATCGTAAGCAAGACATAATGAGAACACTGTTCCTTGACCGTACCCATACCAATGCGCATACGGCAAGGTGTATTCGCTGCACATAAAGTCAATCTTCAAAATGTTACACATTAACGCGTGTTGTCAAGTAGTACTGATCGAGATCTGCGCCATACGCTACCCACTGCAATTCACGCAGTTCGATGTGTGATCCTCACGCCAAGTTCTTGTCACTGGGGAAAATTGACCAGTCGATAACGATCGTCATGCGTCAGCTTTGTCGTCAGAATTTTAATTTAAATTCTGAATAACGCGTATACGTACGCACAGACTGCGTACTAGCTCGATTGTTTGAACATTCTGGACGCGATTTTCAGGGAGCTTATTTAGCAGATAGATACAGTACTTCATGCATGCATTATAACGCATATATATTTATGTGATTCAAACATTTTGTATAAAATGACTATATCCGAGCACACTTTGTGAAATTAAATTACCTGGTGTGCTTGCAAACATTCATTTAATAGAATAGAACAATTGCAGTTTATATACGTTTAAACCAAAGTTTAAGAATATGCCAGTACATATTAGAAATGTACAAGTATATCATTGTATAAACATTCAGACTAGCACAATAATAATGTACATGTGCAACATAAATTTTAAAACAAATTACATTTAACAGATAGAGCATTAGGTTTTTAAAATTCTCGAAACTTATGTGATAACTAAGCACGCGCAACAAATATTACAAAATACCTTGATATATATGAAGAAGAAAGAAGCCAGAATTGTAAATCAATTGTAAAACATGGCAGACTATAATGCAGACATGCCCATATCTAACACAACCCATGTGAGCATGCTCAGTTCAGTGCAAATAAATCAAAGGTCACAGTTCACCAATCCTGTCTATTGTGCATGTACACAATTATAGCTATAGCTACAAGGCAATTGTAATGTAAAGTAGCATGTACCGGCACATAGTGTATGTTGCAATTAATGGCTTATATATGCATTCAAATAAATTGAAAATTCTAGATATATTTTTAGGATTCTGAAAATGTTTTTAAATGTTTATTTCTACAAACACTTGAATTGGAATTTATAATCAATTAATCATCAAAAATTGCATGTGATCTATAACTCTCAATATAGCCTTGATATCTATTGATTTGAGAATGCTGACTCAGAAGCTTGTAACTTTCCTGGGGGGTACTCAAATTTGGTTTTGGTAGGGGTGTGCCGCTGGAAAAAGTGAAATACGTACCACCCATGTGAAATTTTCTGCAAAAATTTATGCTAATTTGGCCAAAAGAACAAATAATTGGTTTAGGCTGAAAGTTAGTCCTGGACTAAACCATTTTTGTAAATAGTTCCAATGATCTAAAACAGAAAAATAAATCATATACTTAAAGTGTCAGTACCCGGGTATAAATCTTAAATTAAAACATGACCCATGGTATCACTTTTTTTCAAAAAATGTGTTATTTTTCAAAATTTCAAATTTCACTTAGACCGGGAGTAACTTAAGTCCAGTTTTGTGCATACTGACCTATATATTTAAAATTCTCTGCAAGAAATTTTGTATTACCTCAATTTCATTCAATGTTAGGTTTCCATTTCCATTTGCATTTTGGTAAGCTATGGTATTTCTTCTGCTGCCATATACTAGTACTCAGAATGTCTACAGTCCATTTATTTTTTAAGCAAATTTATTAAAGATAAAATATTTTTTAATTTTCAATATTTTTGCTTTTAAAACAAATTTAATATCACACTTGATCAAATGTACCATATCATAATGAAAATCTTGAATTTACAATCTTCAGACCCCAACGTCAGACTTGTTTATTTGCACAATTTTAAAATAGAATGCACGCTTGAATGTGTTTCACAGCCATATGGTAAATTAAAGAAAATAAAAGAATCACCAGAGTACAATATCTCCTTCCTGGTGGGTCGGCATCCCTGTGTATTTTCGGTTACACATAATAAGCATGCGCGTTTATAGGATCGCAAAAAAGAGCGTGAACAGAACCCATTTTGAAACCTAGCTAAATACTGACACATCACACCATCAAATCATCATGTATAGAGTATATGCAATACTACGTCACAACTTGACGTCCTACACATAGTTTGTTAAGACTTTGACGGTGTACTCTGCAACACCTCATCCGAGGCCAAACGCAGAGGGTTTGTTGTGTGCACATAAATAAGATGTTTAGTGGCTCTGGGCTGCTGTTCTGAGATGGTTTGTGACTTGTGATTTGAATACTTCGTGGCTAGTTATATTGACTACAGTTTCTGGAAGGTATTCCATTCAGCAATGGTTCTTGGAAATAATTGTTATATCAGTCTTTTTTAGCTCAGGGGCGTTGAAATGACTTGCTGTTATTGCGACGTGTTGGTCGGGCGACCGGCGTGAGAAAATTCGATGATTGTATGGCGATCTGGTCTGTTGTAATCTTATTGAGCATTGTCAGCCTTGCAGCTTGTCTACGGAGGGATAAAGTGTCTAGTTGAATGATCAAGCACATGTTGCTCGTTCATGTTTGTTTATTGCATACTCCCTATAGCCACCTGTAGCAAATTTAGCTCATCTCATATTTTAACCCTGAGGTTGAATGAATATTATTCATGCTAAGTAGTCTGTGCCCGAGTCTGTGTAGGATTTTTTTGAGAGGAGGCACTGGAGCTGGTCTACCAAATACATTTTTCCAACATTTCTTACTATTATTTTCTTTTCATCTCATTTTCTTTTTTCCCCCTCTCGTCGTGTTTTCTTTAATTGCCCCAAACCCCAAATGAAACTTTTTCCCAAACAGGCGCACCAAACTATACTTTGATCAACACTAAATAGGCGTGAATTAAGAGGCTTTTCTTCATCCGCAAGTAAACATAAACCCATCTACGCGAGCGTCGTAGATACTGGTGCGCGAGTCGCTTGTCCAACGCACGCTGCATTTCCTGCAATTGTGCTGTGTTAAGCTACACACGCTCTTATCTGTATCAATACACTATGCGAAGAAGCCAGCCTATTTGGTGTTGATCAAAGTTTAGGGGATGGAGGGATGGAGCATGTTTGTTTGTTTGTTTGTTTACCTCAGTTGGTCCGTGACGGACACATGCCATTATAGATCCATGATGAACTCATGATCTCTTCCAAGCTCATACAAAAGTACCAACCTGGATAGCCAGAAATGGCTAATCTATGCATGCTGGCCAATGCATGTGACCCCTCATCCAAATTTGTTTTTAAATCAATCACCCTGTACAGTGCCTGGCCAATGCAATTATAGAGGACTGAGCAATGGACAAGTTAAACATCATATTTAGCTTCTTCAGCAGATTTAATGCAAAATTTAAATTTCTTTAGATTTATTGACTACTTATGATAAAGATGTTTCACAAACAACATTAAACTTTCTCTAAGCTTATAGCATAAAATAGAGAATAGCTTCATACGTCTAAGATCATTGTGCAAAATGAAATTTTATGTTTCTTTACTTTTCTGAAGGATTTGATCACTGAAAATATGTATAATATTTGGCAGTTGACTGATATTATCAAACATACTAACTGTTAACCCTAACCTAAGTACTACAGGCCAAAAATTGTCTCCTCGAATCTTCTGTATAAAAAATCCCTATTTTCAAGCATTCGACCAAGGGATTGGAATCCAGGACCTCTCGCATCCCAATCCAATATTCACCCATACCAAGCCACCCACGAGTGCTGCCTCGGCAGCGATTCAGTGACCATATATATCTCCTGGTTGTGACTATTTTCTTCATTTTCTACTGTAGGATTTTGTAGGATCATGAGCAGGATTAGGGTGAATCTGTTGATAAAAGGTTAAAATTTAGTCCCATACACCTTTAATAAACAAAGCTAGGATCCACAGTCCCAGAGCTCAAATTTTGTGGAACAAATGCCTGGGGAGGCACTTTTAAGTGATGTACGAGTGTCACTAAGCACCTTGGAAGTAGGGATCTTTCCGATGGCTCTTTCACATGCAAATTAGTTGCAATCTGCTAGCTGCTTAATAACCAGTCGATGGTCAACTGATGGTTACTTCACATGCAAATAGTTGCCATTGGAAGTAGGGATCTTTCTGATGGCTCTTTCACATGCAAATTAGTTGCCATCTGCTAGCTGCTTAATAACCAGTCGATGGTCAACTGATGGTTACTTCACATGCAAATAGTTGCCATCCACTGACTTGCTGGTTGAATTCCTGATGGCTTGCTAATAACAAGTCAATAGACATGATGGTCATCCAATTGCTATTTCAAATGCAAATTAGTTATCTACTGGCCATGCATCTGCTGGTCAAAATAAAGAAATTCATAATGATATGTACATGTACCATGAAGGATTATTCACATCTTATTCATATCTGAAATCAGTGTTAAAAAGACTTGCTCATTCAATCTTCAAAATTTATACACTTGATACTCGATTTGAAGTTGAGGATGAAGTCCATCTCCCGGAGCATTAATTGCTGAAAAAAGACAAATAGGTGTAACTTGTAGAAAAATCTAAACCAAAAAAAAAAAATTTAGTCTAATTACTGTCAGCAGATGCTGTAGTGATCCAACATTATGCTATATAAAGAATTAATTCAAGAAAGCTACACAAACACTAACAAAATAAAAATTTTCACACCATATTAACAGCTACTTGCCATTTTAAAATTGTAAAGACAAAAAGGTCAAATTGACCTTTCCTATGGTGCCTCAGCACATACCAGATGGCTCTGTCTTCAGATTTTTTTAGATAGTTTGCGGATGGTTTCTTGATTATCCATCAGCTAGCGGATGTCTTCCTGATAGACATCAGGTAGCTGGTACCAACAAGGCAAAAAGCTATCGAGAAGACATCGGGTCTGATAGCTATTTTTCACAACACTTAGGTAGCATTTATTGCATCCAGAATTCCACTGATTCCATCGGAAGACATCAGTTATTATGTCTACTGTAAATTTTAAAGCAGATTATAATAACCTGCGTAATAGCGTGATCCAATCTAATACGATTATTTCTACTTTTATGCAAACAACTGCGCGGTCATTATCAGGTAACAATGACTTCTTATGACCTGCGTATGTGATGTCATTAGCGCTGAATGCGTTTTCTCATAAAACGCCAATCAAGCGCATGTATGCACCACACGCACGCGCGTTTATCATATTAAGCGATGATCGTCATGCCTGAACTGATCAAAATTCTCTTAGAGGGATAAGTAGACTTTTAAGTAAGAAATAGTTTAATAAAGTATTTCTTTCAAAATCACGCATAAAAGGCATTAAAAATGTTGAAAGACGGTTATTAATGCCAATAATAACTTTGCACCATCTTTTAATTCGGACATTGTTCAAAATAGTCAGTGTTTGTTTTGGGCCTCGGTACTTTTCTTCGGGAGCTATACGCTCCCTCAGAAAAGTACCTCGGCCCAAAACAAACACCTCCGATTTTGAACAATGACCTCAAAAAAGATGGTGCGCAGTTATTACTGTCTAATTAATAACCTGCCAATTCAAGTCTAATAAGATTATTTCTACTTCTACGCAAACAACTGCATGGTCATTATCAGGTAACAATGACTTGTGTTAATGACCAGCGTGAACGCAGTGCTTGACATAATAGTGCATGAGGGGAGCGTGGCCGAGCGGTTAGAGCACGGGTCTCGTAATACAGAGGTTGTGGGTTCGAGCCCCGGGCCAGGCGGTTTACGTCTCCTTGTTTCCTTGGGCAAGAAACTTTACTCTAATTGCTCCGTGGTTCGGACAGTCACGTTAAGCCGTGGGTCCCCTGTGCGAATGCTCCTTTTTGGGGCGCTGCATACAGTGTATACCTGGTGAGTCTATATGAGTATAACGCAATACGTGCACTCGATGATATTGCAGAGATTGGGATTGACTGACGCAACCAGTGCGTGGACTGATCGATATTTTTTAGCAGATATGGCAAAGAAAAAAACTAAATAAACTTTTGTTGTGTGTTTGTCCGGTTTTAAGGTGCAATTCATGATTATGATGTGACCAAAACCTCACCTATTTTCTAACTACGGTAAATAAAAAGAGTACAACAAAAAGATATGCTGAAAATTTCACTTGACTCAATTCGGCAACACAGCTATAAAAGGGACAAATATAGAAAAGAATGGGAAAGTCTTAATTGTGCCATCGTCAATGGGATTGTCAGTTGATATGCCATCCATCAACAGGACATACAATCAATATTATTTCAAGACCAAGGCCAGCAGCATGATACCTAGGGAGCAAATCATATTTATGTGCAACAGGAAATTATTATAACCCTATCAATTTTCTGTTTCCTCTGGGATTCGAATTCCTGACCTCTCGCATCCCGATCCCGTGTCCACCTATGGCAGGCCACCTAGTATGGCCTGCCATAGCAGCCATTTCATGCCCATATATATCCCCGTCTGTAACGTATTTGGTGAATTTCTTGATTTTTGCTTGTTAATTGGATTTTGTTGGACTGTGACGTGTAAGGGTTAATGTGTCCTATCTAGATGGGTTCTATGGTCCATAGGTAACATCAATAGGGTAGACACAAAATCAATCTGTTGCTTGGGACCTTGCAGGAGGGGGTAAAAGTCATTGCAGGGATCAAATTTGAACTTGGTCGAATCTTGTTCAACAAAACTATTCTAACATGTTCCTCTCATCATAACGAAGCAGAAAAGGTACCACCATCTCTGATTAACCGATCAAGAATTTTTGACTCCCATAGGTTTACGTTGATTAACACTTGAGATTTTCTGCTCAGCAATTACTTGGAGTTCATTGTTATCTGTGTACATGGCACTAATATATAATTGTTAGAATTTTATTGATGCCACCACATGGCATCAATATAATTCTTAATTCTTGAAAGAATGATGGTGATCATGTTCAAAGGTACAAAAAGGTACACAAACTTCAATTCATAGGTTTTCGTAATTTTGAAAAACAATTTTCGGGATATTTGTTCATGTTCATAATTGGCGGGAGATTACTTTAGTCACTCACTATGGTAACCCCCAATGCGTAACTCTTTCATTCCGGCGAACCACTCACAGCGGCTCGCAAAAGCGTGCAAGATTGGCCGGAATTTCTAATTTGACACGTTTTTTTCAAATTACTATAAAATAAAAACTGCAAGCCGAAATTGGTTGAAAATTTGCCAGCAAACAGTTGAAACAAAGAGCTATCTAGTGCCATCATTTTTATTAGCAAAGAGAACCACCCTGGCACTGCACACTTATCATATGCTATAATAAAGTGAGGTGTCTGTGAGCCACTCTGAGCGGCTTGTCGTCCAAATAGGACGGATTATGAATATTTTATTCCGAGGTGAAAGAGTTAAAGCAATACTATAAAGTGTTAAAAATGAAGTGCCCCTGTCACTCATGACTTTGATTTTTTTTAGCTTATTGGGTTTGTTTCAAGTCAATATTAATACCGTTTAAATGATTTTGCTTAAATACACTTTTTCGGTTATGGCCATTTGTTGAATTAAATTTGGGATCCTGAATTTATTTCCACATGTATTAGTATAGGAAAGCATGCAAATGTTTTTTATCCATTTTTTGGTGCCAAAACAATTTTTTGACAAAATGCACTTAAAATTGCTTTTAGATAGTCACATTCCTTTATTTTATACTGTTTTTGCTATAAATCATTTTTGACCAAAATCTTATAGTATTGCTTTAAGGTAAAGAGAGGGTAGTTAGAGCACAGGACTCATCCCTAGTAAAAATCGAGTACAAAAATAGTACAACATACCTAAGGTGCACATTTGGAACATCATTTAAGTACAATTTGAGTACATTTATAGTACACAAATTTGTATTATATTTGTACTAAAACTGTACTATAACTGTGTTCCAAATGTGCATCTCAGGAATGTTGTACTAGAATTGTACTCAATTTTTTTCCAGGGATGACAGAGGTTGCAGGTTTAAACCCCGATTGGTCCATGCCTCCTTGGCCAAGAAACTTTACTCTAATTGGTCCATGCTTCGGAAGTTACGTTAAGCTGTTGGTCTCCTGTGTGAATGCTCCTCCTTTGGTGCTGCATACAATATATATACCTGGTGAGTCAATTAAAACAGCTAAAGCATTGCGGTTAATTAGGAGCCAATTAGGAACAATATGGTTTAATTAAATTAACTATTAATAGGGCCTATACACTTTTTTACATAATACAATCTAGGATAGAATTATCATATGTTTCAGAGTAGCTGTCATGGTTGTAGCACAGAAAACAGAGATGACACTGAACTCAAAACATGGCCCTGCAATTAGGTAACGTGTAACGTAATATGTGGACAAAAACGAGAACACACGAAGAATGCTGCACACCTTGTACCCGATTAACATAACACACACCAAGGACGATGTCAGGATTTATCGATATTTGAGGATTATTCTTTGTGTGTTCTCGTTAATTGAAGCCACTGATCACGTGATCAGCGAAGAAACGTTAACCAGCGACCACTGAGAAATAGTAATCAAATGAGCTATGAAGTATAAAGTGTCAGGGGCCTGGTTGTATTTGGTACCTCTGTGACAGACGCGACCATGAACTTGCAATATTGTGAGCTGTCCGATGTAGCACGTACGACACATTAGCATATCATAACAAAATTTGAATTTTATGCAACTCAAAATGATGTGACGTACGTTGTGACCACCGCATCAATGTAATTGATATATTGACTAATTGTTCTACTTGCCGCAAAAGTTTGGAAGTGAGACAAGGTTGAGTTTGTGCACTTGACATTTTGACATCACACTGGTTGTGCTGCAGCAATGAGATATGCTCTGAAACCAGCATTAGAAGGACATGATCATGGAACTGCATGGTTTGAGCTGGTCAAGACTATTCTAATCCCGGGAGGGGTACTCAGATTTCGTTTGGGTACGGATGCGGGGCCAGCATTAGAAGAACACGATCATGGAACTGCATGGTTTGAGCTGGTCAAGACTATTCTAATCCCGGGTGGTGTACTCAGATTTCGTTTGGGTACGGATGCGCGGCCAGGTTTCGACTACCACCCGTTTTGTAAACCCGAGGAAGCGAAAAAATGCTACCCATATGTAAACCACTTTCACCATTATCTCATGATCTAGATCGTTCAATACATTTTTACAATGTAAATTGCACTAATGCCCAATTTGGCAACCGATAGGTAAACCAAGGAAAAATTGGTTAAAAATTGTCATTTTTGAAAAATGTAACCGTTATGTATTAAAGCCATTTTTCTAATTTTTGAAGGTCCTTTGGTTAACCTGGGAGGTCAAAAATACAACCGTTCTTGGCGGCACACCCACCTTTCCACTAAGTCCAGGATTCTAATGAAATCATATTCATGAACATATGAAAGCAACAAAAAGCAAACAAGTATATCACCGCACACAGTTATAGGCCTATGTATTTACGCATGCGAACCGAATCATCAAACTACCAATAAATGTGCACTCAGTGCATTATCATTAATGTATAGACGCACCCCAGGATTCGCACACCCTTTCAGCACTGCGATGCACATGTGGTTTTATAATAATAGTACACGGTGCCATTATATTTGACCGATATCGTACGTTGAGTCTTTCCCTCATGAAATTGTATAAAACAGGGTAGGTACGCAGATGGTGATGGAAATTAGCTGTGCAGTGTCAAGAGCCTGAATCCACTTTAATCTGTATCGTTATAAATATGCTTCTTACCTCATGCTATATCTGTATGTCTGTTGCACATGTACAATAAGACTACCATGTACAGGGCATATATGCCAATCTATTCACCAATCAATAGTGGTCTTTTGTGCATGCTCATGAACTATGCAGGAAGTATAGCTTTGTTAGTTTAGTTTATGTTCAAAGGTCAAATTTCCCTGAGTGTTGCCAGATCTATATTTTATTCACATGATCAGAAAATGGGAAAATAGAAATTGTATTTTACACTGAAAACTATATAGTTCATATTTGTGTTTATTTTGTTGTTTGCGGGAAACAACAAAATTCAATTCTCCTAATTTCGTAAATTATATCAAGGTTCTAAAAATAATTGAGTTCCAGTACAAGTACTGGCACAAATAAGAAAATGAAATGGTGAAGGAAAAGTATACTTCTTAATATCATAGAAATTTTTAAATCAGCGTTTGCAATTGAAATGAGATACTTCCCCTTGTAAAACTATTTTCTAAAATGATTGCATTAGTAGATCTACTTCTAATTAATCATGTTAATACAGTTCTTCATTTTGACATAGATAGTTTACATTGAATAACCTCTCAACTCTGTGAAACAAATTTTCTATACTTCTTCACACCAGGACTCAAATAAATAAAATGCTGACCTTTACTGGGATACTCTATAAATGTGCTGGGATCACATACTAACTTGTGAAAATAAAAGAAGTGTAAAGAAATTCCCATATTAAAACGAACATGTTGTGGCAATCATCATGGCGAATGATATAATGACAAAAATAATGATTGCAACCATGATTAGTAGCAGTGTAGGGATTGTGATCATAAACGTGGGCCGCTGCAGCTAAAGGATGCTCTTGTCAGCTGTACATGTTGCTCATTGTAGCATGTCTGATGATACAGGGAGCTGCATGTAGAAGATGACAAGTGTATCATTTAGCGTCAGAGTCCGCACTGCAGGCCTAGAAATTCGGCGAGAATCCGAGAATCCATTCTCGCAGAGATTCTCCCAAAAAGGATTTTGCAAGAATCCAAATAGATTCTCGTAAAATGAGGCAAACACAATTGTGTATGAATGTAAAGAATCCAAAGATTCTTGCAAAGATTCTCCCCCAATAGATTTGCGAGAATCCAATAAGATTCTCGCAGCAATGAACGAATTTCTAGCCCTGCGCAGCACACAAATATGATTGCAATTCTGACTGCAATGGTGATATTTATTAACATAATATTAAATGAATTACTGGACAACTCTAGAAGATCTATGAATGTGCTGGCCCCAAGGGCCACAATATAGGCCTTTTTACAGCTGTGACTATCCAAAGGATATTCTTTGAGTCATTAGGCATCCATGTGCAAACTTTATAGTCATTTGGGCTGCTGCAGCTTTGGTTTTAAAGATGATTTATATACAGTCATTTTGGGCTCTAAGACTACCAAAAGGCACTTCTTCAAGTCACGGGGTATCTGTGTACCAACTTTGGTCCTTGGGGCTTTTGTAGTTTTGGTGTTCAAGGCAATTTTATAAAGAGCCATTTTTGCCCCTGTGGGCCAATGCCTCAGGCCCATGTGCCTAAGACTACCACAAAGCATTTTGTCAAGTCATTTTGCATCTGTTGACTAAATTTGGTCCATATAGGCTCCTGTAGTTTTGTCGCTAAAGATGATCTTGTATACAGCCATTTTGGTCGGGCCCCAAGGGCTTGGGGCCCCTTGGTCTAACACTATTGTAGCAAATGGCTTTTCTCCCCAAATTAAGTCAATCATGGTGCACCTGTGTAACATATTTTGCCCATGGGCCTCCTGTAGTTTTGGTGCTAGGGGTTGACTTTGTATACATCCATTTTAGCCCTTGGGCTCACGGGCCCCTGGGTCAAGGGAGCACACCAGTAAATCACTCCACGATTGGTGGGATATTGGGTAATAGTCCCTAAAATCGCATGCAATTGAGTCATGTTTTGGACTCGTTTGAGACTATCTTGGGCTCATTAGTGATTTTTAAATCATAAAACAAAAGTTTAAAGCCTACGTGTTCATATCCATGCAATAATAATGAATCTAACTTTTTCCCGGCGAAAGTAGTCCCGTCAAATGCGTAAGAGCCCAAATTTCTGGTAGGAGGCTTAAAAACGGATCAAAAATAGTGAGGGCGCTCTTTGGCGGCCCCTAGCGCAAAATCTAATCACATAAACCCCACCAACATGGAAACATATGTTAAAATTTCATCCGTTCTGAATACATTGATAGGTGTCACGGCTAGTAAACATTGCCCAAAGGCTTGAAATCGGCCGTTATATTACCATATATTTACATGTAAACCCTATGGGAGCTGAATTACTGGTGTGCTCACTTTAATAGGAATTGGCCAAAATCGACCATTTCCAGATTAAGGTCTATAAAACTGACCAATTTGTTCGATAACTCGAATTTGTTAAAGTCTTTTTAACATAATAGGCATGTGCAAAGATTTCAAAATCATTTTTAACCAAATTTAAGTACCAACTGATTTGTCAGAGCTCTTCTAAGTGACAAAAATGTCCAAATGTTGTTGAAAATTTGCAATGTTATCATTTCCATGCAATTGACACGAAAATAGAAAATTGAGATCAGCATCCTCAATACCTCAAAAAGTTGGGTTAAATGACAGGGGGGGGAGGTAAGCATGGTCGATAATTCGATATATCGAAATATATCGATTTTTTAAAAACATCGATATAGCCAATATTGGATTTCAAGGTTTATCGATATATCGTACTTGTCGATATTTTGAAAATAACATCGATAAATCGGGTGTACGATATTTCCACAGCTAATGTTATATCGT
>JXSR01S046668.1:281523-299375 GCA_000969725.1 Ophiothrix spiculata
AATGTTCTTTCAATTTTGGCAAAACCAACTAAAACTTACTATTTTTAGCTGACGGTTTTGGTGTTGAACCAACACCTTTCTCAAAGCTGATGTTGTTGCATATATGTGATGGTATTGATCCACTTGAAGACTGGTGGGAAATGATGTCACTTCCAGTGTTGTTAGTCTTTTTTCCAGTCTTGAGTAGTGGATCATATTAATACTGCATCTTTGCTCTTTCATAAAACTTGTGAAAATGATTTTCATGCAGTGTAATGTACAGTAACCATTGATATCATTGTAAAGTGCAACATTTGTTTTGGGCCTCTGGCATCTTTCAAGTGTACTATCTTAATAAAAATGGGAGAGGTAGATCCAGCGGACAAGGCACAAAACACGTCAAGGATCAAATATGATACGGGCGGTTACCTAGATCATAATAATAAATTGGAGGTAAAAACAAAGTAAGCCAACTTGATGTGATGAAAAAATAACACAATATATAGGCCTAAATCATAGAAAGTGTGTATATAGGCCTAAATTAAATACAACAAGTAAAAACAGGAACAAAATAAAGACTCACCGAAAATTCAGATATACATATAGAACGGCACGACGTTTCAAGGGGATATACCCCTTTTCATCAGGCAAACAAAAACAAGCAAAACAAGAAAAGGCAGCAAATAATCTACATTAAACTATAATATAATGCAAAACATACAAATAAATCCTGAGAGCAAAAATGAAAAGTTACTTATCTTCATGAAATGCAATCGAGTATCTTAGTCATTTTTGCACAAATTTCCACAAGCAGGGTGTTTTATGAAAGAGCAAAGATGCAGTAATAAAATGTATATTTCGGAAATGTCCAAAATGATCAGACTATGACACACTGCCGATTTAAAAACATGACATGGTTTTTTTTGTGCCAGATGTATTTTATAGCATGCTATGCTATACTTCAGTGGTATACAAATCCACCCACTGGTGGGAAATTGATCCTGTGCCTAGAAGCCAGACAATCCAAAATTACCAGAAATTGTGGGACTAGTGTAAAATACTCCCGTTTGTTTAATTTTCATTGAATATTAAGGTATTAAATTTGAGATTCATGGAAAAAGAATAAGGTCAAGGAATATTGAGTGTTTTATTCATTGAATTAAGACAAGTGGGAGTATTAGTTAAATGTTCAAGGAACTAAGTTTAAGTCTTCACTTGTGAAAACAACAATTTCCACATCAACCAGGCAGCATAGGACACGATTTACTAGATTTAGAGACCAGGGATTTCCAAACACAAATTTAGGATCCATTTTATGTGTATTTTTATTGGTACAAGAACAAATGAAATATTACAAAAATCTTCCTCAAAAAATTACAAAAGTGTTGTTATAGTAATAAACATAATTATGATATTACAAATCCGCTGGGGTTCATGCATGAACCCCATTGTTTATAGATTTTTGTATTTTTTTACCAATTAGTAATATGATGTTAGTGACCATTACTGTTTATAGATTTTTGTATTTTTTTACCAATTAGTATTAATATGATGTTAGTGACCATCCCGGAAGTAGCATTTTTCTGAGAATTTCTAACGATTATTTAAATACGGCAAGAGGTGGCAGGACGTATAGCAACAATCTGCCAGGGATCGGTTACGATTATCAACTGGCAATCTCCCAGGGATCGGTTACGATTATCAACTGGCAATCTCCCAGGGATCGGTTACGATTATCAACTGGCAATCTCCCAGGGATCGGTTACGATTATTAACTGGCAATCTCCCAGGGATCGGTTACGATTATCAACTGGCAATCTCCCAGGGATCGGTTACGATTATTAACTGGCAATCTCCCAGGGATCGGTTACGATTATCAACTGGCAATCTCCCAGGGATCGGTTACGATTATCAACTGGCAATCTCCCAGGGATCGGTTACGATTATCAACTGGCAATCTGTAGTTGTTGCCACAGCCACCCTCCTAACATCAATAAAAATAGTAATCTGATGCTTGATTTATGGCAATCATACAATAATTAGGTAAAAAATTGTTCCTTCTCAAATGAAATATACAAGCAGGCCCGATTCAGAATTGACTTAAAAAGTCATGCTTAAAGGCCTAGATCCTTCCTTCATTTTTGTAGTTATTTTCATTCAGAATTGTTCTCATGGTGTTAAATTTTCACTACTATGTTAAATTTATATTCAGAATGAACATTTTCATTTTAATTTTTTCTCATGGTGTAAAATGGTTGCCATGGTGTAAAATGTTTCACCATTTTCCAAAATGTTCATAATAGTGAAATGTTTTTCGCATCACGGCACATTTTGCAATGATTACTCATCTGTAGTATTTTAATAATTATTTGAAGTATATTACTTTCATTGGTAATAGTTGTTTTCAAACAATACCATAATTAGCTTGGTCTTTTCATAATATAATCTGTAATCTGTACTGTGGATTTTATTTTGAAGAAAAGATTTGCTTACCACTTCGTATTTCTCCAATGATAAAAATTTTCATTTGAAATGTTTGCCACTGTCTTAATTTTTTATCATTCTAATTCAATTGGAGTTTTAGCGGATTATTTTGATAGATTATATTGTCTGGAAACTCGAGGTCAATATGCATTCAGTTGTCTGGATTTTACAATTGGTAAAAATGACAAAGTCTATCTAGCCCTTTAAGTGAATAGTATAAAGAAACGGAAATAGATTTTTAAAATGACATGAGCATTCATATATATATTTATTTTTACACAACAATATTTATATATAGCACTTCTACATCCAGATCATAGCATGACAACTGCTTTTGAGTCATTTCATTTTTCCATAGTTGTTAGCACCATTGAAATGGCTGTTGCAGTACTGTTTTTTATTGAAGATATTGTAAGAGAACAAACGCACAAACAAACAAACACAAAAAACAAACTGATAATAGAATATGCTGGTTATAAATTATGTTAATTAAAACTAGCTGTTGCTATTCTGTCATTTATGTCTTTGTCACTTATAGATGTTTAGTATTAAAGGACTAGACAGTTATGTTTGTTTTCTGTCTTTGAACATTGTTAAAGTCAACAAGGAGGAAAATATTGCAACAAGTAATGCATAACATGCAGAAATAATTTTGATTTAATTCTTGTCTGTGATTTAAATTCTTGTCTGATATTCAAATGTAATAGAACATCTCTAATACTTTATATGTTTATATAACAAATACTTGTCATGTCACATGGAGGAGACATCTAGTTTTAGCTCCAAGCACAATTTGACGCATATGTTCCCTCAATTAAAGGGACTCTTTAAAATGATGTATTGAACCTCACCATTGGTCCCCATTTTGGTTCCATATTTAACAACCTCTTATGGTGTAGGGTTATGTCAGTTGAATCCACTTGTCTTTAAGATACAGTCTGTTTAAAATAAGTGGAATGTAGCAAAGTATTGAAGAGTTACGGGAAGGAAAAAGGTGTGATTGCACTATCTGCTTCTCAAATTTACTATTAATTGAATGCAACAAATGCATGGAGTAAACAAGCGAACCACCTCGCGTAGTACAAAATACTTATCTTTTCACGCGATCGCTGCATCAAACAACCAACCAAGATACGCGCAGTGCATTTTCGTTGCCGATGCGTAGTCGCACTCGCTCTCATCATATGCATCCCGCAGATTTGATTTGTAGGAAATTTAATGATTTCAATAATACTCTCTTCTTTGATCATCTCTAAATAGACAGGTATTGCAAGGCTTTTTCTACCTGCAAGAAAATATAATCCCACTTCCATGCACCATTGATAGCGATTTGCGAGTCGCACGTACAAGGCACATTGCATCTCCTGCAGTTGTGCTATTGTCAACTACATACACGTTTATCTGTATCAAATCACAATGTGAAAAAGCCCGCCAATTTGGTGTTATTAAAGTATTGTGGACGGTAATAAGCAAAAACAAACAAACACACATATTGGCTATTCCCATCATCCATTCTAATGCGATATTTTGTACATATTGTAATGAATTTTTTAGTGATGAAACAGCATAATTTGCAGGCCTCATCCCTATTTTGTATTACCAATATGTTTTATCACTATTGTTGTTTCAAATAATTATCGGACACAAAAATTTTGAGCCTTGCGTAATACCATTGCGTGTGCATTTTACGCGAGTACACAACGCTTTTCAAGCATGCGCGATGTCGAGGCAGTGTGGATTACTGATTGGAAACGGTGTTGCGTACTTCCTGGTGTCTCGTTTTAGTCATAACTTGTGGATACGTGGTGGCTGCGTTCAGAAATCATGTTCATGTCCGAAATTTATTTGAAACAATAATAACACCATTCATAACGACATGTATCCCATTGGAAGCATTGATGGAAAGGTTCCATCATTTTTCTTATTGTGAAAACAAAAATTGCTACCCAAAGTGATGTGGCATTGAGATGACATGTTGCAGAGATATGGTTTCAAGTTTTTCATGACAGTTTGTATTTTTCTTTTTGTTTCTTTGCAGGTCAGCAGTCCTCTTGCGTCCGTCTTTGTCGCTATGCAATACAATATCACTAATAATAAATCAACAGAAGGTAATTCAAATCAAAATAATGATAACGTAAATTGAGAGTAAATGTATAAAATATGTGACCCATTCTTGCAAAAGGTATGACATGGATGTCAAATTGAAAAGGTGATGATTTTTGTACCATCAGTTAAGCGGTGGTCACAACTTGTTATTCACTTTTTTGTTTGTATGTTTTTTTAGAGGCCAGGTGGCAAACGCAAGGGGATGGACGTTGAATGTATGGTGTAAGTACGTTGTGCGCACGACACACCTGACTGAGTGCGTGCGTGTATCGTACATTGCGCACGTTGTTAGTACCATACTCACATGCTTACATGTTCAACGTACGAACTCCTTGCGACTAGGTGTACATTATTATAAGGAAAACGTACTTATACGTATGATACACACACAGTGTCTGTATGTACTATAAGTGTGTCATCTGCTGAGCAAATGGCTGTGGGAAAAATTGCAAAAAAACGACATGTTATGCGTTCGTTGTGCGCACGTTGTCAGTACCGAGCAGATTCCAAATTTCTATGGGAAGATTTTGAATCAACACTCAATATGTCATGTCACTTGACACATTTCCCATAGATTCCTGTACAAATTGTCCCCCAAAATGCTATTTTTTGTATATGTTGATTAACTCTTTCAAGGCTAAAACTATTTGACCAGCATACCTACAAGTCACCCCTTTTTGTTTGTGGGGGAATATTTCAATCAATGTCTAAAATTGATAATTTCTGGAGTTGAAGAGTATTAATCACTTTATTTTTACAACCTATTCATTCACTCAATTGAATATTGATTAATCCAATAATTGCCCATTGTAATGATTTGTCTAATCTTTTGAGGTTTTATACAAGACAATAGAATGGTATTTTACAACTTCCTGATCTGTATTGATCTGAATAGGAGACTGTCTCATAATTGTTTTAGTTTGTAAACAAAACCACCTAGTTGTATAGGCTTCAATTGGGCACGACACCGTGCCAGCCGCCTGCAGAGAGTTAACTAAAACAAACTTTCCACCAAATTACACACTTCGGGCACTTTTGCAATTTAGCTACCATACTAAGTAACCCTTTTGATTATGTAACTTAGAAATAACACTTTTCTATCACACATTCAAAGTCAACTTCCTTCCACTTTTGTTTTCAACTTTAACAATTCATATCTCAAAACCACTAGTTATAACAAAAGGTACCTTTTGTCCTAATGGAATATTTGAGTTCAAGTTGTATTTTGATCTCAAAACTTCAATTTGTCCAATGCATCGTCCTTTTGTAGTCAAAGAATAGCAGCATATAGTCTGATAAACAATCTAGAAATGCTAAAAAAACCACAAAATCAATTAAGAAACTGGTTCACATTTTGTTTACCCCCTGGCTAGAGGAAGTAAAAACATTGATTCGCTGAATGAGTGATAAATGTCACAGATAAATAGACAGCAGTGTGTAATGTGCTTTAAATTGGATATAGTGGCTGCAACGAATTCGCTCCAAATTTGATTAAAGAAGCATCGTATTCCTTGGTTGCAAAGAAATTATGTGTTACCTTGTAATCATGTTAATATAATGGGTGGTTTCTGATTCTAGATTGTACATAGCATTATATTTGGCATTCAAGATGACTTATAATACAATAACTTGCCAAATGTCACATCTCCCCAGGTTTGTCCCAGTTATATTTTGTGAAGTTTCGCTGATTTTTAAAGGTCATCAATAAAGATTTTTATTAAAAGTATATAATATTCATTAAACTGATTCACTTGATTTTAATACCCATTTAGTATACATGAGAAATGATGAAGCTGAGAGCTTCATTTGTCAATATATCAAGGATGTCAATGAAGTTTGGTAGTTAGGAAGGAGGTCTTGAGGGGGATGTGTATGTAACATTTGTTTAATTAGAAACACTGACATAAACCACATGCCTAACATTCACCTGAAGTCACAAAATTTGGAGCCAATGTGTGGGGTGCTTTGTGTCTTGGTTACCATACTCCCATGTCCAATGTCCATTTGATATGATAAACATTCCCAACCCGTGTTCCTGCTGAGGCCGTATCATGGCGCATGAGCCGGGAAACTGGCGCGACAGATTTCTAAAAATGTGTAAAAGAATTCTTTCCCTTGCTTTATTTGTCCAATTTTCAGACTCGGCTCATTATTTTAGCGACGGTACTTAAAGCACCTCTTCAAATTTGTCAAAATTGCTCGAATTGACGCAAACTAAAAAATCCCTAGCAGGAGAATCAAAATTGCTCAAATTGGTGCACTTTAAAAACCTTAGCAGGAACACTGTTCCCAACTGTTATTTCAAAATACAGGACTATATGCATGTGAACAAAATTGGATCAATGGTTAACTTTATATGCTTGAATTTGAGACAGTAGGAAACATTTGCAGGCCTTCATTTTTAAGGCGAGCTAGAGTGATTGCTCTCCTCTGCTCGCCTAAACGGCCTCTTAGGTGAGCAATATTTAGCTCACCTCAAACTACCAAAACCAGTTAATATCTAATGGTGTAACCTCAAATCACCCTCCTGACAACTCTCCTTGAACCTTTCAGGAGATAATGTATAGCTCTTCAGCATTTTTCAAAAATGAAGCCCTGATTTGAATTTTTAAATGTTGCAGTGCACAAGACTCGGGAGAAGCTGTCAAAATGATGTTGTCATCCATATTATACAATTTTCCACCTTTTGTCTACCCCTGCCATGTTGCAACTTGCCAGTCCTGATACCTATCACACATCACAAAATGCCATGCAAGAGTTTGTAGACTTTCAACAACTACATTAGCATAATTTGTCTGATTGTCTGTCTTGAATTAAAGCAGCGGCATTATTAACAAATTACATAGGATAATTTTAATCACTTGATGAAAAGTTGAATTTGAAATATTTTGCACTCAAATATATATATTTTTGGAAGTTGTGGGATTGTTTTGCTTTTAGGCCATATTTATACAGAAAATTACATATCTTATTCATTCATGTTTAAGACATGTAGAGTTGAGTATTCTTTGGAGTAAAATCACTAAATCACTTGATGAAAAGTTGAATTTGAAGTATTTTGCACTCAAATATATATATTTAATTTTGGAAGTTGTGGGATTGTTTTGCTTTTAGGCCATATTTATACAGAAAATTACATTGCACATTCATTCATGTTTAAGACATGTAGAGTTGAGTATTCATTGGAGTAAAATCTGTGCTAACCCACATCCCAGTACCGGTATTCAAGGATATTTTACTTTTAGATTTAAAAATACTTACCTGAACTATAACAGTTATACTAGCTTATACTTTGATGTTTTTAATTTTTTTTTCCAGATGAGGGATCTGAAAGCAAACCAGAAGTTGACTTCGAGACGTTTTACTTCAATGGCCCACTGGACCTGTGCTCCGTATTCTTTTATCTTCTCATCTGTATAGTTGTCCATGCTGTTGTGCAGGAATACATCCTTGATGTAAGTTTTCCATGTATCTTATCATACAATTTGTTTATGTGATCAGGGAAGTCCCATCACACATCACACCACGACAGATGTATAGAATGTGATTACGAGTCCAACGCTCTAACCGCTCGGCCACGCTCCCCTCCTTTGCCCATACTGTCTTGTCTAATAGAGCCTCCAAAGTTCCAGCGATATAATTCTCGGTATTCATAATTCAGAGTGCCATAATAGTTTCCTTACAAGAGCCTAAAGTTTGCACTGCATCATAGTAAAAGGTTGACATAGGCCTATGTGATGCAATCTGGGAAAACCCTTCACATGGTGCAAATTTTACATTTTGAGTTCTTAGTTCCATAAGAAAGCTTTTATAACACTTTTTGTTTCAACCTTCTAGAGTGCCCAAGCCCAAAGTTACAGATGTTTGAAGTTGATAAAAAAATCAAGAAAAACATAACAAAATTGGGGTTATTTTCTTAATTTCTGCAAAATTGTCCCCAGCAACATGTGAAGGGTTTTCCCAGAGCACATCACATATTCCCTGTGCAATGCAAAATTTACACGTGACCATGTTTTATATTATACAACACTTGAATATTACAAATTATCATGCTGATGCACAGTAAAATAGTTATCAACATTATTTATAGAACGATTTTCTTAATAATGATTGCATGTGCAACACCTGATCACCAGTTTAAAACATAAAATCTAATCATTGTGTGTAATACAAATACGTGTTTGTTGAGGTTATAGGACTCGTGAGGTCAAAAGGTGGACTGACTAGAGTAAGGCCCGGTGCAGACTCCTCTATCGTATAGAATATTTTGCTTAGAATATTTTATGCTGATGGCAAAATGACGTAGGTAATCGAATAAAACTGTGTTTTATTCCGTCACTACGTCATTTTGTCGTCAGCATAGAATATTCTAAGCAAAATATTCTATACGATACTGGAGTCTGCACCGGGCCTAATCGCATAGTGTCGCATGTATTGTGAATACGTCAATTGAAAGACATACCTCGATGCTTACTGATATAATGCAGTTCTTATATTTTAAAAAGTTACACATTGCTAGTTGTGCGTGTAAAGTCTGCGTATCGACAGGTGATCAGGGATGTCGCACAATAAAAATGTAGCTTTTGATGCACAGCACCTATACAAGTATGCAGTAAATTTTGTCATAAAAATTTTGTTTTTTAATTCATGTCTTTCCAACAGAAATTGAACCGTAAACTCCATCTGTCCAAAGTGAAACACTCCAAATTTAATGAATCTGGACAACTCATCGCATTCTACCTGTTTTCTGTGGCCTGGGGGATCGACGTCATGATGAGGGTAGGTAAACGTAGATGGATAGCATATATTTTTGAATTTGATAGTGATTTTGCCTCTTGGAGGGTTGGCAAATTAATTTAGATATGACCTTGCTGAAGGTGTTGTACTAGTGTGGATGAAACTGATGTAACTGCTCACTGACTTATTTTGTTGCCAATTTGGTTTGCAAGGTAATAGTTGATAGAATTGTCTGCTCGAAAATTATGTCAGAATTACCTCTTTTGCTAGTGGTGATGTATATAATTTGCTGTAATTTGCTTTATTTTTGTTATTTGCGTACAAGTTTCTTTCTTTTGTATATTGGTTATGATTATGTACAAGTTTTCCAAGTCTTGCAGATCAAATGGAGAATTTGCATTTTGAGTTTTTACACTTCCGTAAACTTATATATAAGCTGTGTATTAGATTTAAAGCTGTTTTAGAAAACTCTTAATTTTGTGAATTTGGAATTTTTTCATGTCATCAACAGAACAGTGTCTATTGAAATAAAATCATCCTTTATCAGACTTTGCTTTGCTTGGTAATTTTTTTTAACTCAAATTAAAGCAATCAGAAGGGCATGGAATCTCATCCAAGTGGAATATATGTGATGACTCACACCGAAAAGGGGGACTTGGCGACAAAACACTTTTCAAGATACAGATGGAAATAGGCAGCAAAAAATAAAGAAAATAATAACAATTTCCACAGATTTTCTGTTGTAAAATTTGATCGCCTCAATCAATTTCAACAAGTAAGGTGTCATTTTAAAGCTAAAAAAATGCTGCAACAGATGAAATGAAAAAATCAAGATTGATATCATCTTCAAAGTCCCCCTTTTCGGTGTGAGTCATCACATATTGTGAGTTGTGTTGTTTAGCAAGTAATCATCCATCATAATCTTGTTTAACAATTGTTGGTGAAAGTCGACTTTGAGTATTGATTGTCAAGTGTTGCATTGACATCACTTGTCTCTGTATCATTTAACAGATCGTAGATCAAATGAGAAAGTAATGGTCTGAAATGGGAAACCGTGAGCCTTCATTTCTTCCCGTTCATAATCATTTTTACAAATAAAATGTATTCATGTAATCATGTAAAATGGAAATTCACGGAGCATGTGAGACTTGTGGTTATTAGTACTTTGTTCAAATTTTGATACTTCTGAGATTGTTTTTTAATGTAAAGTACTTTAGCAAATCATTGACAAGAATAATCTACATTAAAATGTGTCATTTTAATTACATTCTTTGGAAAATACTGTCCAGTGTGTGCTTGCAGAACTCACGTCCCTTATAATACCGTCAGTGATGTTTTTCTAGTGAATATGGCAATGTTTTCTGCTAGTAAACAATTTCTGTTTGGTGTTGAGAGAAAAATGTCAAATTTGAAATGTTTACACTTTGTAGATTGCATCACTGCCACATGGCCTTGACTTCTGTCAGCAAAAATGAAGATATCATGTCAGATAAGAGATGGACTGAAGATACCACACAAGAATGCTTACATTTTGCATATTGGAGAATACCTAAAACAAGGTTCCCAGCCCATCAGAGAAATCAGGGATAATTATTTTACTTTTTTCCAGTCAGGGAAAAGTCAAGGAATTTGATAAAAATGCCTCAAAATCAGGAATTTTGATTGGCCAAAAATCGAGAGTAGTCAGTTCGAATCATTTTCCCTGGTGTTTCGGGTCTCTGTATTTCTAGGTTGATATGCGTGGTCGTAGGGCTTGAAAAGTAACCTGTCTTAAGAGTGTTTTTTGTAAAAATAATTATTGTGAAATTTTGAGTCCTCGTCAGGGAAAAATCAGGGAATTTTGTTTTCTGAAAATGCTGGGAACCCTTTAAAATGATCTTCGTGTTTTGCGATTTATTTAAACTGATCCTTAGATTTTCTGTCAAAAGTTTGCTAAGAGAAACTAATACAGGTGCCATTTCAAAACTCAACCGGTGGCTGTCTGCCTGGAATCGACTGTTCGGAGTGGTTGCCATTGTTCAAAATAGTAGCAACCGACCAGAACCAGACGGTCAGTAAAGTTTTAAATTGGTCCCGCAGCGATTCTGTAATTACTTGTACTCAGCATAGATCTCAAGATTTATTTTCCTGTCAAATCGAGCTGTATATGCCACTCTTAACGCGTGTGCCAACAGGGTGAGCATAAGTAATTGAAATCAACAAATCATTTACTGCAAATGCACGCGTAAATATGTGCATCAGAATGCAAAAGTGCTTAGGGTCAGCAAGAAAACCCCGCAAACAAGTGAAAAACAACCCTAATCAGCGAGGGGCTGCAGAACTTTTGATTCTGTCTATGCTGAAGTGCTAATCACAAAGCTTGATGGTGGGTGATGCTAGTTGGCACATCAGAGCAAACATGTGTTTGCCATCTGCCATGACTGATTATTATCTTTCATCCCATCCCTTCTTTGTTCTACAAGTTATCTGAACTCACAACAGATCTTTTCAAAGGTGTCTTTAATATTTCATTTGTAAATATTTTTTAAATGAATGTGCTTTCATTGTTCCCTTAATTTCCATTTTGGGAGTAATAAGGTTCACCTGATTTGGCTGTCTTTTTATTTGATATGATAACATATAACCAGTTGATGCAGAGTGTCTCCTCCAGGGATATTTACCTGATAACATGACACCAAAAACAAGTGTAGCGTTACATAACACCAAAAATAAGTGGGGTGTAGCAAAAATGAAGTGGAGCAAGTCATCTATAGAGATGATTTACAGTGAGAGAATGTGATATGCTGTGGACATGATGTGCAAGTTTAAGTCTTGCCACCCCTGCAATGACTGCCATTTGTTGTGTGAATGCAAGAAAGTCATATCTGCAGTGGCTGCCGTTTGTTTTGTTTGACAAGAGCTCACTAGAATGTGAAAAATCCTTCATAATGTCTCATTATACAGTGTGCAATACAAATTTATATAACAGTGACAGCTATAGTAGATACGACTTACGTGCACTCCCATGACGATTATTGTCCAGCGCCCACTCTTGATGTGGGCGTTTATCGAATGGGGAACACAGTAGATATTGGACTTCCAGAGTCAAAATGCCATCTGATCTTACTTGCCCATGCACAATCATTGTGAAATGGTTAATTGACAAAATTTAGAGACAGATTTATTTAACTTTGTTTCAAGATCTTGCTAATTAATCCATTTTTAAAATTTAAACTGACATAGGATGCATGAAGAATGAATGTCAGTTTACAAAAACTGAAATGAATAATGTGAAAGATATTTTTATATTTTTAAATTTTTGTGTGATTTTGAACTGTTTTAGATACCAGACAAAGGATGTAAGCTAAAATGCCAGTGCAGACTACTCAAAGAAGCATGTCGTCACCCTTATGAAATTATTACCTAGCTAGATCTAGCATTTTGACGAAATTGAGATTTTTGATAAATCGGCTCTTTAGATTAAGGGACACTTGAGTAAATAAAGATGTATGTGACCTTGAACATGTTCTGCAGCAAAAATGAAATTTTCTTAACTGACGTGTGTGACTCATTGAGAATAAAATTGCCTATCTCACTCCCTATTCCTGCCAATATCACAACACTTTGTCAGTTAGGCACAAATATCACTTTATATTCCTGCCTACTGTATTTCACACTCAATTTATAAAGTTACATAAGTGATTTTTAGTGGTTATCTAATACTTCTTCAGATTTGTAAACACAGTTATTATATTTGCTTTGAATCATCAAGTTATACAGGACTTGTTCAAAACAAAAAAGGCAAAATGTTAAAAAGGCAATAATTTCATTTTCTGTTTTCTGTTTTCCTTCATCTGAATTTTATGACAAAGTTGTGAATCATTTTTTTCCTAGATTTTTGTTTCGATTTTTAAATAAGAAGCACATGTCTCCTAACATGGAATCTTTAATTGAAGATTTTTCTAAATGTTTAGAGTGAACAATTAATCTGAAATGATAAATTGTAAAATATCATAGTTTTTGAAGCTCCCCCCCCATGAAAAAAAAAATCCAACAAAAACTTTAGCACAAAATTGAATCGTCAAAAGAACAACTAACACATGATTATTTTGCTTTGGCTTTGTACTCATCTTAAGATGATTTCACATACTGAACACTTATTATTGCAGGGTTTAAATTTTTTGTATTAATCTCTGTTTGCTAGCTGTCTCGTTCTATTTTTAAATATATACGTCGACTATTTGTATTTAAGTATTTATGGAAACTTTGGTTAAAATAGCGGTATCAGTAGTATTGTGGGGATTTGATTCAAGAGGTATTTTTAATGATTCGGGATTTCAGACAGACTTGAAAGACGATTATTAAAGTCCCTAGAGTGACACAAATATTAAGTTGAGGAGGGGGGTGGGGAAACCAGGTGTTAAGGGGGCAATTCGTGATCCACTTTTCACGCTCAAGGTCACCCCTATGAAAATTGAGTTTTTTAGCTAATAAGAATCATTGAGTGATATATGTTACAATCCCCAAACCATTCTTTCAAAAGTTTGTGCATTTTTGCGAAAAGTGAGAAAAACTGTCATTTTCGAATTATTGTCGGGACACCGACAGTAACTACAACACAGTAGCCTACATGGAGATTTTTAAAATGCTGAAAAACTTGTAACTTGAAAACGATTGGTTGGAATCAAGTGAAATTTTCAGAATACATTTATGTTGTACTCTTTTTATTTAGCTAGAAAATAAATGAGGTATTTGTCACATACAAATCATGAATTGCACCTTTCTATGAGAAGAAAAGACAAATAAATTGGAAGAGTAATTTCATGTGCATGTGGTTTGGAACAGTACATTTTAGAGACCATGATCATTGGATTACATGCATGTGGCTATCTGTGTTTATTACCTGCAGAGTACAAATGACTAAACTAAGTTAAATATGAATGTGAAAATTGAGCAAAATTGAAATCAAAATAATTTTTTCAGATTTTTTGATAATTTAGGGCAAAAAAAAATTGCTCAACCGACCGACCCTACTTGAAAGGTCTGCCCGCCCGCCCATTTTTTTTTTGTGTGTCACCTAACAGATAATTTATTCATTGTTATAATGAGTGCAATATAAATTTATACATAATAATGCAAAATTTATGTGTTTTCTTTTCATTGCAGGAAGGCTACTCAGATAATTTATCACATTTATGGGAAAAATATCCACACGCATTGTTGTCATTCAGAGTCAAATTTTACTTTATAATCCAGGTGAGTTGAAATCAGAAATATCACAATATTTGATATTTCCTGGCTGTTTAAATATAGCAACTATATACTATAACAATTATCTAACAATGTCTAAAAAGTCAACTACAAGGTCAAATGTGATGCTATGATTGAGATAATTATAGACATGGAAATGCTTTTAAGTGATGTGAAAGCATTTTCAGAGATTTGTATGCATTTATAATTTGTAAGTATAATTTACAGAAGGGAGCTATTGGAGTTTGGGTTTTCTTTTACTGGCGTATTCAATTGTTACATAGTATTTTAAAAATTTGAATTAATACACATCTTTATGAAAGTTCTCCTGGTGACAATTTTTGTAAAATAAAATTGCCCTTCTAATTAAGCACTGTGACAGCGATTCACACCATGTTTACAGAAGGATAATGTCAATAGGCCCATCTATCTTTCAGCCAGTCTCAGCAAATACTGGATTTGTTCAATGTCTCGGTGAAAATGATGGCATGCTGAGGTCATTGTATACCCCTGTTTTTTCGTAATATTATTTTTGCATTGCAGTTTAGGATTTTAACAAAGCTTGCAGGGATTCAATTGATAAGCAAATTATTTGCAGAAATTTTGCTTCATGATTTTCCTTTTCAAAGGTCTTAGGAGAGACTACATTTATCCACTTTGTCAGGAATTTTGTCCCAAAGTCAGTT
Organism: Ophiothrix spiculata; assembly: GCA_000969725.1. NCBI lineage: Eukaryota > Metazoa > Echinodermata > Ophiuroidea > Amphilepidida > Ophiotrichidae > Ophiothrix > Ophiothrix spiculata. Next base: position 296,745 of record JXSR01S046668.1, read on the forward strand.
CAGGCATGGGAATCTTCCTGATTTTTCTGGAATTCCTTCAAAATTTTCATGAAAATAGTCAAGAATTCCTTCAAGGAATTCAGCCTTTTTTGAATGGCTTCTTAATCAGTATTACCTTCCTCTAGCACTATATAGTCCATCTAGATGGACTAGCATTATAGTACATGTAATCAACCAAAAAAGTAGGTTGTTGTAACCACACATGATTTATAAGTCAACAGGCTCATTGTCCATAGTGACATAGATTTGGGAATTTAAACCTAACTCTTCTGCTTCTACTTCAGATACTTCACAACATTCCAATTTGAATCAAGCACAAAGATGTTAACCCTACTTTCATTTGCTAATCGCATGTCTTTTTTTACAAAATATTATCTTTGAAATTTTGTTGCGCAATATAATGTTTTTATTACCTATAGTTATATTTATTTGTAATTCATTTTAAGTAGAAACAATTTGAAATACTGTATGATATCGTGTAAATAGTGTATGATATATAATAACATGTACATTGTACACAATGAGGGCCTGTTTGGAAAGTAGTGTTTGACACTGACACAGTGAAAGTATGGAGCTTACCTTGTTAGCAAAAAGTAACAAAATATATATTGCCCAGATATGCCTGCAAAACTGGGGAATCTAAATATAAATCTCAAGCATTTTTGAATTTATTTATTTCCTACTTTTTGTGACCTTAATAAAACTGATTGCTTGTCAGTGTTACGTACGTGTCTCAGCTCCCACAAATCTGGAACATAGTTGCTTGAGGAGATATAACTCAATAAATATGTTGCAAATAAAACACAAAAACTGCCCAGGGATTGCTGTATTTGACAGACAAAAATAATACATTTACCAAGTAGCATATGTTACTTTTGAAATTTGCTATGTAAGGCTTCACAATGCTCTCCCTTGTTGGCTTGTTACAGAGAAAGTCGTTTTTACATTAAAAACAGTTCAAGGGAATACATGTACATACATCTTATAAGTAAATTCAAATTGCTTATCAAAAGTATGAAGTGATATAAATTGGAAATTGTGATTTGGAGCTTCAAAAAAATCTGCTATACTTTGATCAACACTAAATAGGCAGGAATTATTAGGCTTTTCTTCATCCACAAGTAAATCCCACTTACACGCGCGTCATGGATGCTGATGCGCGAGTCACACGTACTACGCGCACAGCATCTCGTGCAGTTGTGCAGTGTTCAGGTACGCACGCGTGTATCTGTATTAATTCACGATGTGAAGAGGCCCGCCTATAAGGTGTTGATCAAAGTAGAAATATTTTCGGGATATAATAAAAAAATTGGAAATGTCTACAAATTGTATTTTAGTAAAAGATAAGGTCAGGTAAGTTTTAATGTCTTGATTGAGTTCTTAGTAAAAATAATATGCTAGCAATCTTTTCTGATTTTACAGAAATGAATATTGATGTTTGAACCCTATACTTGTGCATTTAAAATTATGATGGAATTGTTGTTCTTTCTAAAGATACAGAAACAAGAGATACCAGAATGTGTTGCCACCATGTGGCATAGTCAGTCATGGGATTCAAATCGGGATATGGAACTAATTTTTGTCAGATGTATTTGAACTTTTTATTTTTGTGATATGTCTTAACATTGGACTTTTTGTGCATGTTCCCTTCAACAGGAGACTGTAGAGAAGGGGTGCTCCTGAAAGAAGAGGAGGGATAACTACTACTACTACTGCTTTTGCTCTTGTTAAATGTAAACTAATTCAGAGATTTTCACAACACAAGTACATGATTAGATCATTATTCTTAATTTTTTGTTTCATTTCAGATAGCCTATTGGTTACACATTCTTCCAGAACTATATTTTCAAAAAGTTAAAAAAGTAAGTGCAAACCTTTTGCGAGTTGTGTAACTTAAGGACAATGGGTATCATACTGATTCATGTTTCATCTGTTAGCAGTTTGAATTTCTTATTTTTGAATATGTTTTTAACAAATTCAAAGTAACTCATAGGGGATGATCCCTATTATGGAAGACTAGACGACAAGGGTGTTTACAACACTAGCCAAGTTTCCATTAAGATTTTGCTTGGTCTAGTACTGCAGTTAGACCACCTACTAAGAACTGCTAAGTCAAGAGTTCTGTCCACATTAAGAATTTAGGCTATAGGAAGAAGCGGACCTACGTCATACGCAGCGGTTACGCTGCACAGTGGTCTAAAAATAGTTCGCGTTGCACATCGTGCGTGGTGAAAACAATCAATACTTCAGCCAAACATTCCTTCATTTTGTTTCTTTTTTAGCCGAGAAGGAAATCTCTGAAATGATGAGGTGTTTGTCATCTTGGTGTGGTTTGAATTCCACACATCTCACATGATTTTGGAATCAAAATATTTTGAAAATTTGCTAGAATCAATCAAAATTTCCGAGAGCCGTCATCTTCTCCATTGAGTTGAATGGGGAGTCGACAATTGTTTTCACCGCGCTATATCGGACAAAGCTCCCGGATGTAAACAAGACGCCCGGATATCCGCGCTTGCCTATAGTCTAGCAAGACGGGCTATGCACTATTGGTAACCTTAAGGCTAAGCAACTTCATTCAAGCACATTTGTTTGCATACAATTTTCAATTCTCGGTTGAAATAGGTTGCA
>JXSR01S046668.1:392837-402852 GCA_000969725.1 Ophiothrix spiculata
CTGCATACATGAGCAAGGCAATATATGACAGAGAAGAAAGTGTATTAAACAGTACATATGAGTGAGTTATTAACAGTCAGTGAGTTGATGGTTAAAAAGTTTACATTTATTAGTTACATGGATAGTCATATGTTAGATAATAAAGTTGTGGACATCAACAGAGGGTTTGAATGACGCTCCTTTGGACAATATATAAATGAGCAATCTGCAACACTGTTGTATGTTTTGCATATCGCTAGTTAAACACTATTAAATTCTGCAGACTTTCATGCATATTTCAGAGTGTGCTAAAAGTGTCCATGATTGGACCCTATTTAAGGGTTTTTCCTCAAAGATGCAGTTGCTTACGACTGCAAAATAACAATTTTTTCATAAATAGTAAAAAATCAAAAAAATGCTTGCATCCGTTTTTGTGCGCAAATTTCAAAGTAAGGACATTTCCTGGCCTTTATTTTTGCAAACATGAATAATCCCTTAATTGGGCTGAAACTTTTCTGATTTCAATGTTAGTTAGCTGCATTTTGATTCAAAATTATTTCTCTTTTTAAAATTCCTAAATATATTAATTAAATTTTTTCAATTTCCCTTGATTTTTTCATGAATTCTGACAAATTTAATAATTTTCCATAACTTTTCTAAGCCTAGAAATCATTTTGTCAAATTCCAAAACTTTTCCAAGACTGCATAAACACTGTTATATGGTGCTGATCAGACACACCAGTTAGAGGTATTGCAATTGTATCAATTTACATATATATCCAACATATATATGTTTTCATTAAAACCCTCTGTTCAAATCACAGAGACATGAAATTTAAGACAGTTATACAGTTATTTAAAACATACAATATGATTATGATTAATACATTAGAATTAAGATCATGATGCTATTACAGACAAATATGATATTAGAATGAAAGTTCATTCGCGTTAGTAATATATAGATCCATTTGCTTAAAATTTTGATTCGAGACAGAGAACCACTCAGGTTTGAATGAGATAAAATTGAGTATATTACATTAAAACCTTCCAAGGACTTGGCTGTACAATGCAGAGATGCCACTGATTTATTTCATTGAAAAAAACCTGAAAAAGCCATCAATTCTTGAAAGACACCCCAAAAAGGGGTGGAAATATATGAAAATATGTAATTTAGAAATCATAAGAAACCTGAAATCATGGTTTGAGCTTTAAAAAAACCTGATTTCAGGTTAAAACCTGAAAAGTGGCATCTCTGAAGATGGGTCATTGAACTGACAAATACAGCAGTATTTTCAATTCAAATGTTTTAGGAAGTATTCTGAAGTTGTGATCAAAATTTAAACCAATGGATCTAGATATAGATGATTCTTTCCTTGGCTTACATATATAAACATTTACTGCCTATGAGGGCAATGGCATACAAACATTGACTGACTATGAGTGTGACGGTAGAAATATCATCACTCAGTGAAAGATGTATTGTTCCATTTCACGAGCCAGTATGGTGAGTGAAATGGAACAATACATCTTTCACTGAGTGATGATATTTCTACCATCACACAAATTTAAGGCAGTTAATATTTGCACCATTGCTTGGAGGTAGCAAAGCTGATTCATAAATATTCTAAATATACTTATGTAAACTCTTCCATGCAAACCCACTCTTATAATATCCCGTGTCTGTGTAAATACTATGTATGTGGTGAATAGAATCATTATTAAATGATGTAGAAAAACTATGAATGTAAATGATATGAAAAGGAAAGTGATTTAACCAGTGATTGGCAGTCCATTGATGTGATTTGCATTCAATAAAATATTGACTGTGAACAACAAAGCTTAATCTAAGTTAACCCTATAACTTACCAGGTTTAGGCGTGGAATGTGATTGGCAGTCTATTTGTTGTTCAAAATGTTTCCACTTGTCTTTGAAGGCCAATCTTTCTGGTTTGGGACGACCATCGTTCCTAATGGGCTGTGAAATATAGGCAACAGACATTGTGTTAGTTCAAACCAAATCTAGAGTCAATCTTACATAAGCACAATGCAGTAATGCTTGTTCAAACCACTTGCACACATATTCATTTTTTATATTTCTTTTCAAACTGAAAAGCAATTAGCATTTAATACGATAAAGGAAATCTTGGTATATAATGTATACCCAAGTAACGTAATAAGAAGGCGATCAAATCATCTAAATTAGATGATTTGATATACAAAATACAAAACAATATTAAAATTAACAAAAACCTCTCATCTATACTTGCCTCTTGACTCAATTACAACTTATCTTCCCTTAGGTTAGAGATCCATGTTTAAACACCATTACAAAATGAATTTAACACCAAATTACGGATATATAGATACGGTAAGTCAAAGAATGATTAATTGTGTTCATGCATAGTGTAGCGTGATATTACCACAGCACATTAAACATAATGATATGATATAACGACGAGTATTAGATACACACATTAAACCCAGGGCTGACACCATTAATGGTGTAGCATAATCAAAATAAAAGTTTGAAAATTCTAAATTTCGACTAGCAATATGACAATTATGTTGATTGGTAATTATAGGGCCACACATCACTCTGTAGACATGAGGGCAATAATTCTAATTCAGTCATAGCTGAACAGGATATTTCAATATCACACCTTTTTGCGATGCAAAATTCTGCAAATGATACAGCTCTTTCACCAATCATAAAATACACACTTTCAGTGCATGGAGCTGAACTACTTCAATGCGGCGCAAAATTTGCTGCCAATAAATCTGGCATACAGCCAGATAGTATTCACAATGTAAGGTGTTTGTGTATAGTACAAATTGCAATTTCTGTACTCGTGATGGGTGCTATTCATATTGCACCCACTCAATGCTCTTCACGCATCAAAGATCTGTGTAGGACTGGGGACCATAATCACGGATGTTTCTAACTATATTATAAACACTTAAATCATTCCCATAACTATTAATATCCATCATTTAATTCTTCAGGCGGGGGCGGCCGCGATCTAGTAGAAGCTAGTAAATTTAGGGCTAGGGATTTCTAAAACGCAAATTTAGGATACATTTTACGTCTCTTTCTATTGGCGCATTAATATTGAAAATGTTACTAAAATTCTATTTTTACCTTTATTCAAATAATAACAAAATTGCTCCTATAATGATACACATTATTGTATTATTTTAAATCTGCTGGCGTTCACGTGTGAACGCCATTCGTAACAAAGGAATTTTAAGTTTATTCGATGCACTATTTTAACATAATTGAAATTACACGCTCGACACCGCGGAAGGCTTACACGATCAAATATAGTAGTAACGAGGCAAGGCCACCGTTGTCTGTAATTCTTCTTTCATTAAGGTAGGACAAGAACATATTTAATATTTCTCCTGAAGCCTATTACATTCATGTAAGCTTATTACCAATCATCACCTGTTCAAATCAACCAAATTGACCTCTAGTAGTGCTTCAGATTAATCACTCAAAAGGCACCAAAATCAAGCCATTTTTCACCTTAAATTAAAATGTAACTTAAAACTTTATTCATTCCAACTAAATGTGCTAAAATGGTCGATTCTGAATGACTACAAATTGCAAGTCTAGACATAACCAGAGTTAGCAAAATGCCAGTTTATTTGGTAATGATCCGACTGTAGTAATCTTTAGCAGGTGAAACGGGGTAATTTCAGAACATAAATGTATTGTATGACAATTGAGAAACAATAGGTAGGTAGTAAAATGACTGTAATGGAGAATGAAACCATTAAACTTCTTACTTTTGATGAAAAACATAGTCACATCACACATTTTATGCTGAAAAATTGCCGTTTTATGCCAACAAAACTAAATTTGAGACAAGTTTGTATTTCCATTGACTATATAATATTGTTAGATCATTTGAATTCTGATGCATTCTGTGAATAACAAGGGCACAACTTTTTTTGGAAGCATATATCTCGGTTTCACCTTATAATCCATGACAACCTTTGATGGACCATAACTTAACGTCTGGAGTCAAGTGAAGCTCAATATGGTGTCATTTTAATCCTTATAAAACACGGTCTTTGCAAATGTTTGAAAAAGAGGAAATGACAATAGGTGACATTTACGGTTAGTTTGAGATGAGCAGTCACATTTGATATAAGTCTGTGGTACTTTACTTATGAGGTTCATACTTTAATTATCATGTGAGTGTAAGAAAGCCTTATCTTCAATGGCTGCCACATGTTACCTTTATTTAACACCTAGTTAGCCCCAGACTTAAGGTGACTCAGGTGACACCTGTCACTTGAAGGACCAATGAAAGAGCCAATGACACTAGACTGGACATAAATGTGCAATGCAAATATATGACAAATGGCAGCTATTGCAGATGCGCCTTTCTTGCACAAGATGTCCTATGCAAAAAATATGAAGAAAAATAAGTACAATTAAGTGAAGAGTGTTAAACAAAACAGGGAAAATATTACTGCTACTATTTAGTGCTAGTAGGAAACACCAATTCAGAATCAGTAAAATCACACAATGTTAGTGAAACAACAAATACTTTTAAAAGGGAATAAATAGAGAAACCAATCACTGTGAAATTCATAAAATAAACAATGATACTCAAAATAACAAAGTGAGAAAACAAAATATATAGTGAGATACATATCCGATTACTTAAAAACATGGTTAAATGCTAAAATGGGACTAAAACCTCACAAATTGTCGGTCGCATCACATACTGGTCTATATGACATTTTTGAGAAAATTTGTCTGGATTGATATATTGATGGTTTCTTCATATCTACCAAGTTACAGGCCTTAATCTAGCCTAATTAACAAGAAATCATTAATTAATTTTGGTTTGTATGCATTCTATTTAAATTTAGCGTTTCACAAACTGCGCTATATGCAAAAATCACGTACTCAAGTATAGCGTAAACAACGCATCACATACAGATTTATCTATATGGTGCGCTATTCGAATTTCGCCATGATTTTTTTTCCACATACAGATCTATATGAAATAGTTCAGTTTGACGTATTCAATTACTGTATCAAGAGATCGCTAAATGTAAAAAAAAAAGTTTTCACATAGAAATCTATAAGTTTACAACTATATTAAATAGTGTTAAAAGTAGAAATTTTAGTTGAAATTAAACATAATTACAAGTTTGAAGTCTTTTCTTTTGAAATGAAATTAGTATCAGAAGAAAACTTCAGTGCAAAGTCTATTTTATGACACAAACTCTATGTAAGAATTTTCAAATGCGATTTTCTCGAAATGCGTCTTTTGTCATATAGAATAGTAAGTGACGTGACCGACGAAATGTAGTACTAACAAGATTATCTATCCTGATAGCTTGTATCATATTTGAACTGTGTATAGACCTTTTCAAAACATGATTTTTCGAGAATTTCCAAAGCACATGTTACACTTTCTGATAACTGCCGACAGAAAAAGTGCCTCCTTAACACAATAACCAGAAGGTAGAGTTCATGTTCATGTTAACTTTCAGTGTGATGCGCCTGACATGACCTTTTTTCTGAGGCAATTTCACGCTTACTCAGCCAATTTCAAATGGAAATTTTACTCTTTTGTCAGTGAGTCTGTGGTGCCACCAGCCAAAAGTTGTTAAAAATGAGTGTGTCTTATCATGTATGGTCTGGATATAACTAATTTTCACTTTAATTGCACTGAAAATGCGAGAGAATCTGTTCATAGGCAGGAAAATTGTGTTCAGGAAACAAACATATTTTAATATGCTTGTTAAAATGAGCTCGTACGTGATTGGTTGAAAAAAACCCAACAACATGTGATCTGAAGTTCTGAATATTTCTGAATGAATTTTGAAAATGTCCATTAGAAAGCCAAGCTTTCCGTACTCAAGTGAGTGTCATCTTCAGTGCTAAAGAGCTTTCAAATACTTAAGCAAGTGTCATCTTCAGAGCTTACTAAAAAAATGAGGCACGGTGCACAATAAATCATCTGCATTTACATCTTTTGTAGAGATAATGCATCATGATATTTATTAGACTTCATTTCAATAATACTGCTATGCCTTGACAACATGGCAAACATGACAAGGTAGACTCAGAGGTAAAACAGAGCAAACATAACCAGTAAGGTACACCTCTTCAGACAATATTTTTGATTTGAGAAAAAATGAAAGGGTTTTGCATGCAATGTTTGCATTTACAAACATTCATAAATAGGTGAACACCAAAGAGGAATGACAGTGGTGCAGACTTAATCGTTTTCTTCAATTTCAAAGAGTTTCATCCTGGTGTGTGAATTGCTATCAATTTCAGTACAGGAAACCTTTTCATACCTGTAGAATCCCTCTACTGGCCATTCAGTACAACAAATGGCTTGAAGGCCGGCTACAAATTTGCCAAAGGCATGTTGATGATTCTTTAACCATTTCGAATGAACTTAAAACAGTCTCCAGACCCAGTTTTGCTAAACAGCTGTGTTTATAAGTATGTTTAAATGGTTAAATAATCATCAATACCCTGATCACATCCGATCGTATAAGGTATTGTAACCAAAGCTTTATAGATTCTTGGTATCTTATTCAACACGTTTTAAAAAACTTCAACAAGTCCTAGTAGCAAACTAATGGGTCATGGATTCTTGCCTACATATATCAGAGTGGAAACTTTGATTTTGTTCTGCTATATATGGGGATAAAATCATTTTTAAAAGAAAATAGTGATACAGCAATTTGTTGATATCATTGAATTAGATTAAAATGTTCCTACCCGAATTTGCTTGCAAATCTGACAAACTACACCACTGTCATATATTTTAATGAAAAATTCACCAATTAAGTAACAAACCATTTCAAAATGGGTGAAAACCAAACAAAAAGTAAACAACTCATCCTCAAGCAAGCACCAAGTTTGAGAGTACATACTGTCTTTATTTCTGGAGATATTGACCCTGGAGATGATGAAAAACCTGGAGAAAACCCAGTAGGACTTGGTGTACTAGCTAGTGACCAACTCTTTTTACTATCGCAACTCGATAGTCTGGATAAGTCTCGGACCTCCCTCCGACAACGTTCCGCCTCTTTTAATGAATCCGTCATGTCCCTCCTTGGTTTCGGAGCGACAGGTGGAGGCGTTTTTCTCAGTTGCTTTTGGTTACAATGTGAGTGGTATGCATATACGGAAAAAAGGGTTAGTATTTTGGATGATAAAACAAATATTCATATTGTGTGTACTGCAGTATGTGTTAGACATAAAATATACCCGATACTGTAGAGGCAAATGTTGATGATCAATTTAAATGTAATACATCACGCAAGGTATGACTTTTGATAAAATATCAAAGAAGATCAGCATGTGCACTAAAAGATAATGCATATAGGCCTTTAAGTAAACACTGAGAATAAATTTGTTTCAATAACTTCACCTATTTGTCTAGTTCTAAATCGAGGAATACCACTAATAGTGGCATTACATACAAAAAAATATCTATAACTTGTCTTGTGGAACACCCGGACTTCTACCTTGACTTTAATGAAAATGTCAATAGAATGCATCTAAATGATTAGATGTAAGGCCCAAACCATAGTCAGCCTCCAAACAAAATTTTCGCTACCAAGCATTTGGTTGTGACGTCAAAATGACGAGTGACTCCAAACAAAAGAACTTCAACACCGAGTTGAGACCAAATAAAATTTTGCGTAAGATTGCACATGTTATTGAATTGTCATATACATTGGACCAAATGTTTGCTACCCGTTCATACTTTAAGTTCGATGGCAAATATTTGGTGACGACACAACCAAATGTTTGGTAGGAAAAATTTTGTTTGGAGGCCGACTATGGTTCGGCCTTATGAGCTAATATAACCAGCTCCACATTTATAATTTATTGGATAAATGGTGCATTTCAGATTCCCAGCGATTTCATCATCAAGACTCCTCAATATAAGGGTTTTACGCTTTTTAATCATGCGCAGGGTGTTTTTAAGGAGCAACAAAATCTAGGGAAATATGAATGCACCATAATTTAGGAGAATCAACTATTTATACTAAGAGCACACACTCGCTTAAAATGCTCGACCTCTTGTTGTTTTTAAGCACATTTCTTGTAAGATTGTGACCATTTCAGATACGAGGCACTTAGTTTCAATATAATTTTATTTTCCAACCCTTCAAACACAGCTAGAAATTTAATTAGAATCTGGTATTCTCACATTTTCTCTGTAGGCTTATAACATTCTGCATAGATTTTTGTAAATATTTTTATTATATATTCTTACATACATGTACAAGAATCTAACATTATTATTGCTTGAAATAAATTTCGGACACAAACATGATTTCTGAATGCAGCCACCGCGTAACCACAAGTCGTGACAAGAATGGGACGCTTAGAAGTATGCACCACTGTTTCCAATCAGTAATCGCGACATCACGTGTGCTTGAAAAGCGTTGTGTTCTCGCGTAAAATGCTCACGCAATTGTGTTACGCCAGGCTCTAAATTTTTGTGTCCGAGAATTATTTGAAACAATAATAGTGTACCATTTGAAAAATATTTATGATCTATAATGAGTTGTAAAATTTCTTGATTACTATACTAATAAACAATAACATACAACAGATATTGAAAATAATAAAATATTAAATAATATAATTACTAAACAATTTCAACAACTGATGAAAACACAGAATTAGTATGTTACAATAATAACATCAGTTTAGTTTCAGTGCATGTTTAACATTAGCTTGCTTCAAACACCAAAATATTAGATACAAGTTAGTAGGCTCGCATATAAGACATTAATAAAAGCGTGGCAATCTACATGTGCAATAAATACAAAAAATGATTTAAAATTAATATTTTCTTCAAGTGCATGTGTTAGACGGACAAAAACCAGGATAACAAAGAGCAAAATAGAAAATGTTCATTTGACTTTTTCTTTCATTCTAAGGCTTTGACTTTAGATTTTGTTACTTTAAATTTGATGCCAAATAGCAGGTGCATACATTTTCATGCATATAAGGTTTCAAAAATCGCAAGACCAAGATTAATGAAACATCAGTTTTGCTCAATTATCGTTTTATTCTGAAGTATGAAACAAACACAGCCAATTGACAAAGCATCATAAGCGCATATCAAGAAACCAAAGACCATCACCTACGAAGGATGTTCAAAAAGTTCATTTCCTGAGGCTGAAGGAGATGAGCTATGTAGTCTTAGTTCAACTTGGTTAATATTTGGAAAGTTTCAAGTAAATATTTGCTTTTATTTTTATTTTATAGAAACTTAAAACTTGGCTATTAGAGGTTTTTAAAGTTAAGAATTAAGCATTAAAAATCAATAGAAAACAACCATTATTATACCATGAACTTCCTCATCCGTCCACTCCCTGACATTTCTGAAATCTACAGTTCAGTTCATTTCAAGTTATTTTAGGAAGGGGTCTTGAAATCTCAAGTGCTGAGACCTTGTCTTTGCTGAACTTGTTGGATGTAGTGCCTAGGAGAAAGATTTTAAGGTCACTGCAATTTGTCTAGTTTTCAAAGTAAAAAACAACCCTCAGAAACCGGCAAGATTTAAGTTTCTGTAGAATAAATACAAAAAACAGACATTTGCTTGAAACTTTCCAATTATTCATCAATCAAGCTGAACAACATAACATATCAATAGAAACTGCATAGCTATTCTCCATCAACTTCAGGCCACAAACTTATTGAACACCCCTCGTATTGGTTAAAAAGTGGTGCTCAAAAATTGGCCTCCAAATAAAGCAAATTAAGAACAAACACAGCAATCCATTTACAATTTGTTAAAGACCAATATCACAGAACACAGACAAGTAATGCACGGCATTCAATCAGCACAGAGGGTATCCGCATAACACTGGGGGTGACACTCGTAATTACCTCGGGAGATGCAGGGGGACTGGTTGAAGTACTGGAGGATCGGCTAGTAGCGGCACTGGAAGTTGTGGACGTTGCTCTTTTATTGCGTGCAGATTCGGCGGCCATTTTGGCTCTATCCCTGGGTGGCCGGGG
>JXSR01S046669.1:23029-36327 GCA_000969725.1 Ophiothrix spiculata
GTGGAAGAGTATTAAAAAAAAAAAACCCGACCGACCCTATCTGAAAAAAGCTGTGGAGGGCAACCAAACAATTTTTTTGGCCTTATTATTTCCCTTGATTATCAACCATCATCGAGCCCAATCGGTATTTTCATTACACTATAGATATGATCATGATAATGAAATGGAAGGAAGTGACTCTAAAAGAGTTGAGGTTACTTAGGGTGTATGGTTTAAGAGTTAGGGTTAGAGTTGGGTTAGTGTTGGGGTTGGGCCGGGGCTTGGGTTTGGTTAGGATTAGGGTTGGGATTAACGCTGAGGTTAAAATTTTGGTTTGGGTTCCTACATGGTTTTCTCCAAATTCACACTGGACCAATTTGACCAGTTTCAATTCATAAAATTTTGCTTATAACCGCCCTTACCACTATATTGCCGCATACACATCTCGCTAGCACAAATGTACATGATGTTCGTAGCCATAATAAGAAGTAAGCTCACGTCCAACAGGCCATTTAAGCTGTGTTATCCGCTCATCACGAATTCCTTGACTTCTAAGATTTCATGGAGAATCAGGGTAAACTAAAGGCTTACTTATATCGATTTTAATAGTCATTAAAACCGCTGTAAAATGTATTTAAAGGGTATCGTCTCATGAAAAGACACAGATAAACATGATGATGACCCGGTGTAGCAGGAATGTAAGTCCCCCGTTCTTATTGTCCGGGTTGTACAGTAAAGTATAGGCTAACAACCCTCACGCAACATTAGTTTCACGCTTTACTCCGTTATGGTCTATGGAAGCCGGACTACCATTTCAGGGGGACTAAGATTCCTTTCACACCGGTGTAAAAGTAATCTTATACTTGAGGATATTTTTGCAGGTTTTTGACGAAATTGTGCGGTTTCTTATAAAAGCATGAAAATTGGCATGAAGGTAGAGAATTTCATACTGAATCATTCTAGGATGGGAGCCATTTGTGCATTTTTCAAATATGGCGGCCATCTTGAAAATTCAAAATGGCCGCCATTATCACCTATTGAAAACACAAAAATTAACATTTCATCGTTTTGGCAGCATAACCATACATTGTTTGAGTTAGAAATGACTAACACGAATCACAAATTACTTAATTATTCATATTTCAATTACTTTGAAAATCCAAGATGGCTGCGAGATTCAAAATGGCCGCCAATTGACATATTGTCATCATTCAAAATAGGCATTATTCGCAACATAGGAAGATTTGTGGAGTTATGTACTTTAATGTATTTTTAATTCATCATTATTTAGGCGATAAAAGTGTCTGCTAATGAATTATTCAATTTTACACATTTACGTCTAGAGGGCGTGATTCAAAATGGCCGCCATAGTTACCTTATTTAAGCAAAAAATAACTGATTTTTGGCAATTTTGATACAAAAATCATGATTATAAAAATTATGAAGACCCTGATACCACGTTTTAACCATTATACCATTTATTCTTGCACAAATTACTACTTTGTTGCATTTTCGCCTGATTTCATGCTTTCAAAAATTCAAGATGACCGCCAAAATGACTAAAATTTAGCTAAATTACAGTGGTTTGGGGTAATTTAAGCAATAAAAACCACTCAAGTCATATTTTAAAGCACAATTTTGCTTTAATTGCATTTGTATTTAAATAATTCTTCTGTATGAATAAAATCTGCCACTCTGTAATGAGGGCGCTGTTCAAAATGGCCGTTACTTTGGCTTAAAATGAGCAAAAAGTGTCAATTTCGGGCAATTTTGGCACAATTTTGACCCTAAAACACCCAAATATATGATTTTCAAATTGAAAATTGCACAATCGGAGGCAAAAACACATGTATCCTTGCACAATCTAAAATTTCTATGCAGAAAAAGCTATGATGTTCATTTCTAGAATTCAAAATGGCCGCCAAAGTGCCTAAAATAGGTTAAATTATGGTGCATTTTAGGTACTTTGAGCACGAAATTAAACAAAACAAATATGTTTGTGATGTATAATCAATTTATTTTGCCATAAAAAGACATACATGGGATCGTCAGATGTAATTATTGACTTGCTCTTGAAAAAACATTCCCCAAACCACTGCAAATATCTGTTCTAAACTCAATATATACCGAAAAATATCCCCAAATTTAGCAAAATGTCATATTTTGCGGTCATTTTGAAGCATTTAAGGTATGTTTGGAGTCATATTGGCGGCCATTTTGAATATGTTCAATTCAGAAGTATTATTTTCTTGGTGTATTTACATCTCTGGCTTCATTTTAACACCATCAAACAGTAAATAAATTAATAAAAAGCGTTGTTTTGCTTCATTTTGTGTCCAAATGGCATAAAATGTACTATAAAAATAGGCTATTTTAGGTGTTTTGGCAGCCATTTTGAATTCCAAAAATGCAAATCATAGCGTTTTTGGCATTGAAATATTAGTTTGTGTAAGGATACATGTGTTTTTACCACTGGTTGTGTAATTTGCAATTTGAAAACCGTATTTTTGGGTGTTTTAGAGCCAAAATTGTGCCAAAATTGCTCTAAATTGACACTTTATCCTTATTTTGAGTCTATGTATCGGCCATTTTGAACAGCGCCCTCATTGCAGATTGGCAGATTTTATTCATAAAGAAGCATTACTTAAGTACAAATGCAATAAAAGCAAAATTGTGCTTTAAAATATGACGTGGGTTGTTTTTATTGCTTAAATTACTCCAAATTACTGCTATTTAGCTCAATTTTAGTCATTTTGGCGGCCATTTTGAATTTTAGAATTTTAAAAATGCTATAAAGTACTAATTTATGTATAAATGAATGGTTTAATGATTAAAGCGTGATATCTTGATCTTCATAATTTTCATAATCATGATTTGTGTATCAAAATTGCGAAAAAAACTGTTATTTTTTGCTTAAATAGGGTAATTATGGCGGCCATTTTGAATCACGCCATCTAGACGTAGATGTGTAAAATTGAATAATTCATTAGCAGACACCTTTATGGCCTAAATAATGATGAATTAAAAAGAAATTAAAAGTACAAACCTTCCTATGTTGTGAATAATGCCTATTTGACTATGACAATATGTCAATTGGCGGCCATTTTGAAGCTGGCAGCCATCTTGGATTTTCAAAATAAGTGAAATATGAATAATTAAGGCATATGTGATTCGTGTTTGTCATTTCTAACTCAAACCATGTATGGTAATGCTGCCAAAATGATGAAATGTTAATTTTTGTATTTTCAATAGGTGATAATGGCGGCCATTTTGAATTTTCAAGATGGCCGCCATATTTGAAAAATGCAAAAATGGCTCCCATCCTAGAATGATTCAGTATGAAATTCTCTACCTTCATGCCAATTTTCATGCTTTTATACCAAACCGCACAATTTTGTCCAAAATATCCTCAGGTACTTAGTCCCCCTGGAATGGAAGTCCGCATTCCATAGCCATAACGGAATAAAACGTGAAACTAATGTTGCGTTATCTTTTTCATAGAAAAGTAGAGTTGTTAGCGCTATAGCTTAGCTATACTTTGCTGTACCACCGGACAATAAGAACGGGGGACTAACATTCCGTCTACAACGGGATGGTGACTTCAACGGTTTTCCAAAATAAATATTTAGCGATTTAGGCCTATACTACAAAGAAGGCGCTATTTGGATAGGCCTTGTGCTACACTCTTATAAAGAAAGTATCAAATATGAGACAAAAAGGATCAATTTTGATCCTTTTTAGGTATCAAATATGAGCTTATCCTTTAAGGATCAAAATGATCCCATAAAAAGGATCACAATTTTTGATCCGAAAAAAGGATCAAATATTTCTTATAAAAAGATCTGCATAAAAACATCACACTGAAGTGACCCTAGCAGGGTTTGAACCCACGCCACTTATACCTGCTGGTAATTACGAGACCAATGATCTAACCACTCGACCACGGCACTGTCTGATGAAATCAATGTATTTATTCATGTTACACCATACATTCCCCGCTATGTAGCGGTTATGGGGTCACGGTACTCAAATATGAAACAAAAAACATGATGTTGCATCCAAACGCGGTATCAAAATGTGAGCTCATCCTCTCCGTATCAAAGTAATCCAGAAATACGGATCAAAACTTTGATATTGTAATCAAAAAGGATCAAAATAAAATGATCCTAAAAAAGGATCAAAAATGATCCTGGTGAATTTGATCCTTTTGTATATATTGATCCGTAAAAGGATCAAAAGTGATCCTTGAAGGATCAAAAGTGATCCTTAAAGGATCAAAATAAAATGATCCCAAAAAAGGATCAAAAATTTGATCCCGGCCTTCTAAGAGTGTAGACTATTTGCTGGTCATCATCCTTTATATCTCATTGCTCATTCATAATTTTCCCCTTATTTAAGATGCTTTTGAATCTTAAATCAGAACAATGATAATATGGTAAAACAGCTATCTCATGTAGCTTAAATACAAAATTATCTGAATCCATAACAGATAATTATACCGTTATGGTTAAAGCTATATAAGGACATGTGATAATCATAAATGACAGTTTTCAAATGCCTTTCTTATAATTTTTATTTTCTTCCTAAATTAAGTGTTCTGTCGATTTCCCCTCAAAACCAATTATGCATAGATCCTAAAACAATCAGAAAACATCACGACCCTAAACTATGCTAAATCAAAATCATAACAGGAATGACCCTTCCATCTTGCACCCCCTGGGTAAGAAAAGAACATCGCATAAGCATGATAAGGAGGATCTGATTTCCGATAATCATGATAATATAAGAGTGGATGACACGATGAAATTGGAATTGAAGTGATGTGCTCTCGGCATCATCAATAACGTCTTTACAGATATCGGATTCTCGACATGATCTGAGCTGTAAAAACTAATGCGTGAGCACTACCTTTGGCTCCCGTTGTGGGATGAGATCAATGACAAAATGTCGATTTTGTTTTTCACCGTGGTGATTCAGTTAAACCTTTGTATACGGTGCGAAAAAAGTCACTTGAAAACCAAAGGCTGCAATCTTTAAATTACACTGGCTTTTAACTTTTTGTATATATGAATAATGAGTAATGTCTGTACATGTAAATGGCATCATAGACTGATTTCTCCTTGGTATAGGGATGAATGTTCGAGACATGACTCAATATCATAAACAAAATACAGGGAAGCACGCAAACAAATTTGGGAATCGAAAAATACAAAGTTTTCTGTCAGAACAAAACACTGAACCCAGGTGTGAAAGGAATCTTAGTCCCCTTGAAATAGTAGTCCGCCTTCCATAGACCATAACGGAGTAAAGCGTGAAACTTATGTTGCGTGAGAGTTGTTAGCCTATACTTTACTGTACAACCCGGACAATAAGAACGGGGGACTTACATTCCTGCTACACCGGTGTAAAAGTAACCTTAGTCCCCATGGAATGAAAGTCCGCCTTCCATAGACCATAACGGAATAAAGCGTGAAACCGTGATGTTGCGTGAGAGTTGTTAGCCTATATTTTTCTGTACAACCCGGACAATAAGTACGGGGGACTTATGTCCCTGCTACACCGGCACTGAACAAAGTTGATAGTGACTAACAAAAATCATATTGACAAACAGTCATGCAGAGGTTTTGAAATACTTTACAAACTGTTCAATCTTCTTCAAGTTGATCAAACGTACGACGTCAAGGATTGACCACACAAAATTACATAAAGAATCATATTGCACATGTAACAAAATAAAAAATAAATCTTAAATCGACTATTATAGCTTTCGAAAAAGACTTAAAGTTTTCTTCTCCTGATTAGGATAGCACCGCAGAATGGGATTGACCACTTTAAAACTAATTTTATCAAGGTTCAGCTATATAGCATCCAAAGGCTATTTGGCAATTCTGAAACTTAGACTACAAATGCATGGTATCTGCGACAAAGAATCTAGGCTATAAGCTTTCGAAAAGACACATCTTTCTTCTTCAGGTTTAGGATATTAAACAACAAATGATGAACCATGACATCTGTGAATGACATTTGTCCTTCAGTTCTAAAACTCGGATAAAACAACAAAGCTAAAGTACAGTTTAATTTATTTTCCAACGTTGGCGAGGAGAAAGGGTTAATTAAGACAAACACAGCTAGCTCGACGACCGTCCAGCGTCCATGACGTTTCGGAAGCTTGAATGCCTTTGGAAATGAACCCTTGAATGTTTATGCATTTTACATAAATCATAAATTGAATACATAATATACACTGGGATTTAAAGTCTCTCAATTGCTTTACGATTTTTCGCTTTGTATAGCGCGCATGCCCACCAGTGTCACTTTACCGCACAAAACCGTGTTGTGTTTCCATACTGGTTACAAACATCGCTAGAATTGAATAAGAGTATGAAAGGACCTTTTCCAATGAAGAAAACGATAGGTAAACGCGTCCCCAGGGCAACTTATTCTCAAGCACACACCCTTATGCTAAAAATCGAAATTATACCACAACTTGAAAACAAGATATGGTATTTGGGATTTACCTCGGAACTCTATAACCATGATCACCCGGATGTTGACTATCGACAGCTAATTCCACACACTTTGGACTCGAATATACTCCAAGGGATCATAATAATCAAACCACTTTTTTAAATGTAAACATTTTCTAGCCTGGCTCAAATGTTTTATAAATGTGTAACATGCATTTTTTAAGCTTTTGTAAAATATTTTGTTACCCATTAGAAAGTCAATAAGTATAAATAATCCTCACTTGAGAGTTGCCAATCCGTAACAATTATATAGTGTTTACACGAGCGTAAGCAAAAGCAACAAGTTCTGGCTACTTTGCTTTTGATTTTTCTTGTAGAAGACAATAGCCTATCCCATACTTTGATTGAAAGTCTCTTTTGTGCGATAAGATTAATTCGATACTTATTTGTCAATCACAATTTTGTAAACCTTTGTAAATTGTATATACATTTATTTTTTAATGAGATATTTTACGAAGCATATGAACAATCCTATTCAGGCTCCAACATCCAAAACATAAGATTAATTTGTTAAAAAACAAGATACAAATCCATTCTCTATTCCAATTTTACCAGTACAGAAACTTTAAACTTGATTTTCTCAGAACTATAGTTTTCTGAATCAGCTTGATGCCTTTTACCAATTTGGATGTAACTTTGCAATCGAACATCCAATAACTAAAATAAAGCAAAGTGCCATTTTAAAGCTAAAAATATAATCTTTCAGATGAGACCAAAAATCAATTTTCATTTTGGGACCCTTAAGGTACCTTTCGATATGATGGGTCACATATGTGATGGCTCACCCCTTTTTTAAGCTTTAAAATGACACCTTACTTGTTGAAATTGATCAAGGCGATCACATTTTACAACAGAAAATCTGCTGGAAATTCTTATTATTCTCTTTATTTTTAGCTGCCTATTTCCATCAGTTTCTCGAAAAGTGTTCTGTCGCAAAGTTCCCCCTTTCGGGGTGAGCATTGGTGAGTCATCACATATGTAAAGGTATAAACTTTGTTTAATTTCAATCGGATATCAAATTATGCTTCATAAAATATTTGGGTATAGGCCTAAATTTGTCTTGTCCAATTTCATCATTTTTGTTCAATGCGTCTGAATGGCAGGAAAATTGATCCACCTTGAAAATATCATATAAAATTGTCATATTTTTTTCATCAGGTTCGTATTTTCCTTCAGCACAGATAAAAGAAGTATGCACATATATATATGGCTCATTCCAGTGAAAATGAAACTTTTTTTGACTTCAAGCAAAAATCAGCTTTTTTATTCGACCACATAAGGAGGTTTTTATACGTTTGTTACTTGGTACGTGAAAAGTATTTGCTAATCATAAATTGTAAACGTTTTTCTATCCGTGCATTAATGAGCACATGTTTTAATTCAGAAATGTCACAAACGTTATCAAAAGGTTAATCCAAAATGTCACAAACGTTACCAAACGTTACCTAACAAAACATTGCATTAAAATAAATCTTGACGATAGAATTTCCTACAACTTTTATGAAATATTTGTAAATATGTTACCCATCATCTGTGAAAAGCGCAATAAAAGTTCGCTAACATGTCAGAGAATTGTTTGTTTTTTCATTGAAGCAAAAAACCATTTCTGTGCGATGTCACAAACGTTACCGAACGTTACATGAACTTTTTTTTTCTTGTTGTGTGTAAAAACTATTTATCATATTATTACATGAACTTTATTCAGTATTTTGGTAATTACTTTAATGTCTTGATCCCAATTGTGAGCACCGTTATCAACAACAAACTCGTGGATATAATTTGTGTACTAGGCACCGTGGTCATTTAAAAGTGAAATTTTTCAATTTTTCGGTCACAAACGTTACTTTGGAACGCCCACAGGATAAAATGCTGCCGTTGAGTGACGATGAGTTGCGGCAGCGAAAAGATGGAAGTCTACCGACAGGAGCATGACGCATATGCCAATATCTGAGAGGGCTCCCCGGTATATAATTCAAAACTACAACGACTGAAATTGAAAACAACAATGAAGTAAAAAGGATTGAAACAAAAAAGGTCCTGCGAATTGACTGAAACTCGTTTTACACATAGGGACACACGTTGTAATACAATTTACTTGAGTCATGTGATCGCGATGATGGACTACACTCTTAGAAGGCCGGTATCAAATATACGAGTAGTTTTCGGGATCATTTTATTTTGATCCTTTAAGGATCACTTTTGGCCCACCAGTGTCACTTTACCGCGCAAAACCATGTTTTGTATTCATACTGGTTACAAACATCGCTAGAATTGAATAAGAGTATGAAAGGCTTTTTGATTACAATATCAAAGTTTTGATCCGTATTTCTGGTTTACTTTGATACGGAAAGGATGAGCTCATATTTGATACCGCGTTTGGATCCAACGTGATCTTTTGTTTCATATTTGATTATACCCCATATCCACTACATTGCCGGGAATGTAAACAATGGTATACAAATACGATAATTTCTTCACACTTGATAACTGCCTCTTCAGTGGGCGAGTGGTTAGAGCGTTGGTCATTATAATTGGTAATTATACATGGTGCACATGCGGCGTGGGTTCAAACCCTGCTAGGGTCACTTCAGTGAGATGTTTTTAGGCAGATCTTTTTTATAAGAAATATTTGATCCTTTTTTCGGATCAAGAATTTTGATCCTTATTTTTGGATCACTTTGATCCTTAAAGGGTAAGCTCATATTTGATACCTAATTGATCCTTTTTGTCTCATATTTGATCCTTCCTTTCTAAGAGTGTAGATCTGTATAAAAATCGATTTAAGTAAGTCTTTAGTTTACCCTGATTCTCCATGAAATCTTAGAAGTCAAGGAATTCGTGATGAGCAGCTAACGCAGCTTAAATGCCCTGGTAGACGTGAGCTTACTGTTAAACAGTTGGATTCAAGACTTTGTCGATGCTGTGAGGTACTGAATCTTTTTATATTTATTTCTATATTTTTATCTTAAAAAATCATGTAAATCATATAAATCAACAATAAATCAATGCAATTACAGATAAAGCATGTGTATAGAATAATGATAAAAATCACCGCACTACCATCAAATAAGAAATTACGCTTGTCAAAACATGTCTGCTTTTGTCTTTTGACACCAGAAATATCAATGGTAATTGTCGGTTATTATCGTATAATAATAGTCTAAGGTAATAGATAATGTATGCATCATAAGCTTAATTAATTGAATCAAGTTCAATACTTAACAAGTTATTTTCTACCACACATATCATGGATTGACAATAGAAATGGTAAAAATCATATAGTCATATGGCAAAAGAACATAAGTTTTCATCACTACACAAAAACAGCATCAGCGTAGAAAACATCTATTTGAAAAGTTCCAAAAAGAGTAAAAAATGGCCCAAATTTGGCACAAAGGGTTGTTGTTGTGGGTTTTTTTTTTAAATGAAAATGTGTTTTTACCTTTTTTCAGCATCTAGCAATAAACAATACACAAATTGCCTGATATGACACTGAGACTTTTGCATTCGCATTTTCTCTCTAGAATTACTGCAAAATCAAAACGGATATATGGCACCGCTTAGGGATGAGCGATCTGAAAAATGAGATGGTGAACTCAAATAGACCATTCATTGTCACTGACATATTCATATAGACTGACATCCGGGTTGTTTTTGCTGTTAAAGTATTTCATTTTCTGGCTATGCGTTGATCAAGTCAGAAAAAAAAGTATTATATCTTTTCTTTGAGTCATGATTAAAACGATATCGAGTGAAAAATCACGGAAATCAATGAAAAACGCTTTAGTAAAGCACTTATGATAACCGGAGATGAGAAAATTTTAAGTAGGGATCTATAGAGTTGTGTGTTGTTTCCGCTTGAATCGACGG
Source organism: Ophiothrix spiculata (assembly GCA_000969725.1). Classification (NCBI taxonomy): domain Eukaryota; kingdom Metazoa; phylum Echinodermata; class Ophiuroidea; order Amphilepidida; family Ophiotrichidae; genus Ophiothrix; species Ophiothrix spiculata. Next base: position 33,406 of record JXSR01S046669.1, read on the forward strand.
CACAAACAAGTACGCTGAACTTGTTTTCGGTTTATTCATAATCACGTTTTCTTTTGCATCATACATATTACGAGCAATGAACATATACAGCAACACTACACCTTCTATATCTTGTACTGGTACATACATTACACATTTTATTTTATTTTTTAGCAGTAGATGACACGGTGCTTTCTGCAGAAAATTTAATGAAAAATTATAAGGACCGTATTCCAGAAAGGTGTGGTTTAACTAAATCAAGGTTTTATTTCTCGTCAACAGAACGACTCATTGAACTTTTCTGCTTGAAAGCTACAATGATGCGTATCATTCCTGGACAGTTGATGCTCAGTTAAACAATGGTTTAGCTAAACATCTTTCTGGAATACGGGCCCAGCTGATGTTTACAAAAGTAGACAACATGGATGTGTGCTTTGAGCTGTGGATATTTAGGCTGTACATAAAATTTTGTGTTTTCAGCAGTACACATGGTAGATAGCATAATTTTGGGCTATCAGCAGTAGATTGAATTTTGTGCTTTCAGTTATATAAAAATTTTCATGTTTTCAAAAGTAGATAACATTATATGCTTTCATAGATAACATTTTCTTGTTTTCAACAGCAGATAACATTTCGATGCTTTCATCAATTGATGGAATTTTGTGGTGTCATGAGTAGATAGTATGTTGTGCTTTCATAAGTAGATAGTATTTTGTGGTTTCATAAGTAGATAGTATTTTGTGCTTTCATGAGTATAAAGTATTTTGTGCTTTCATAAGTAGATAGTATTTTGCGCTTTCAGGAGTATATGGTATTTTGTGCTTTCATAAGTAGATAGTATTTTGTGCTTTCATAAGTATATAGTACAGGGTGTCCTAATAAAAACGAAACGAACTTTGAACTTTTATTTTGAGAGAAAAGAGCACAATGGTGAGCAAACGTTACCATAATATTAAAGAGTAGACCACTGGCAATTACAAGATTTTTGTTTTGTTTAATTTGGATCTCTGGATCAAAAGTTATTGCACATTTTGTAAAGACCCGAAAAATCTTGATGGTCTGATTTGTTAATTTGTAAAGTTTCACATTTCAGCAGGTTGTTGCGTCTGTTTTAGTCAACCTGTTGCGTCCCCTTAACGGGTCAGATGAATCATTAATTTCCATGAGTTCTTAAACTCCTTTGTCTTCGGTTTTCTTACATGATTTCGGTTAAAAACTTATTATTGAATATTGGTTACCACCTTTCATTAGAATCCTTTTTTTCGTCTCTTTTGGTAGAAATTATATCCTAAAGTAGCCGATTGTCGCACCAGAAGTAACAGATTCACAGAATATGAGAGTATCAGGAAAATCCGTACTTTAATTGAAACGGAAAAGTTCAGAGGACTTGGCTGATTGAAAAGAATAGTCTGTCATTCTTCTAAAACCAAAATTTAGCCTGTGTAGATTATTTTACATTTGGCTGAGGTTTTTAAAGAAATAATAGACATTCTATGACACCATAATATTGGTATTAGTGTCTGATTGCTGAACACTAAAGAACTTGTTAAAATCACTATAGTAGTACGGCAAGATATTTTGTAGGCCTACAAAATCATAAGTAGGCCTATACTATATTATTTGCTCGTCTTAAACCTAGTTCGAGATACAAGTTTCTTTTATTCCAGGATCACACATTTTCATATCAAAAAGTTATACGATTCTGTATGGTTTTGTAATTCTATAACTTCTAAAATATGCCGGCTAAGAAGTCTATATAATTTCAGAATCATATAAATATACAGTCTATAACATGATATGTTAAATACTTTTACCGATATAAAATGTAAGTCTATTGTACATCTGATCTCATTGCAAGATTTTATTTGTTTAAAGAACAAATAGGCCTCGCTTTATGTGATCAAAATAATGCTTAATTCGAAAGATGTAACTTCTCTCATTCTCTGTCTTAAATGTACACAGATTGACAAAACCATCAATAGTCAGTCTGTACATTTCTCGCTAAATAAAGCGTCACTTTAATTGACCTCAATGACAATGTTTGCTTTAAAAAAAACAATATATTGCATCTGTCGTTCATATAGGTCAACAAAAAGAAGTGATTATGCAAAATATTCAACGAGAATTCTATAGACAGATAATGTTTATTATTTATCTTCATAAACCATAGATCTACTAAAACTGTATAGGCCTAAGGCCTAACTGTAGGTAGATTCTAAATTAAGTATGGCTAAAAAGTGGCTGATGAGTTTACACAAATTGATCAATCTTATTTGATCACAGTTAAACGAAACGCGTATCACAATAGCTATCTCCGAGGTTCTCAAAAAATAGAAAACCTCACTCATGCTTTCCTTCACTGGAAACAAATTGGCTCTTGATGGAATTTATTTACAATAGTAAAAATCCATAATACAGCCTATGGTACGTAGTCTTTTACCAACTTAATGTTGAAGAAAAGACGGGACTACTTAAATTTATCTAAAACATCTGGACTTTCTGTCCATGGTGGAAGATGGATTTACAGTGACCCTTATTGCTCTTCAAAATAGTATAGTCTTAAGGATCAAGGATATCTGAGCACAGGATTGCGTAACACTATCACCCCCTTAAACATCGGACCAAAGTAGATTTAAAGGGCTTTCTTAAATTCTTCATATATCTTTTGACTGGAGTGGTAATGAAACGGGATAAAAGGCATGTTGTAGAGTAGTTACTCCACTTTTGAAAAACATATATGATTTAATCCTTTGGCAACTATTTTTTTCTATTTTATAATTTTTTTTATTTGCTCATTGCATTAATATTGGGACAAGCTGTATATTGTGCTTTCAGGAGTATATAGTATTTGTGGTTTCATAAGTAGATAGTATTTTGTGCTTTCATAAGTATATAATATATTGTGCTTTCATAAGTAGATAGTATTTTGTGCTTTCATAACTA
>JXSR01S046669.1:81841-93490 GCA_000969725.1 Ophiothrix spiculata
TTTTTCGTGAAATATGTATGTCTTTGGATGCTTTCCATAGTTTCATTTTTTTTGAATTGTTTGTTCTGTTAACTTAGGTAAAAATCTAATATACAAATTTTGTATCTAGTTAGAATTTTTAAAACACATGTAACCACTTTATTTAGGGTGGCTACAATATTATGTATAATCTCATAATTTTGACTGAAAGTTGAAACTTTTAAGTCATAGAAGACTGCATTCGGAGTGCAAACTGCAGCCCGAGTGCCATTAGAAAGTTCAACACCAACCCCTCTCTTTACACAGCAATACTGGTACTTGTAACACAAAAACCATTAGAAAGAGTCAACACCAGCCTCTTTAAAACCAGTATAAGATTATTATCGGAGTGCATACTGCAGCACAAGTACCATTAGAAAGTACAAAACTAACTTCTTTTTACATTGCAGAATTATGCTGGTGCTTGTAGCCAAAAAAAAACATTGGACAGTTCAACACCAACAAATTATATTAGACCTTATTTTCTCAGATTATACAACCAACAATGTCGGTACTCCTGGAGTGTACATCTTAGCAAAAGTACTATTAAAAGTTCAACAACAACCTGTTTCTACATGCTCTAGCCAACAAGTTTCAACCAAGTACCACTACAAAGTTCAATACTAACCACTTTACAAAAACAATGGGCTTCAGATTTGAGTTAACACCACCCACTCATTCAGTGTCATCTACAACGATACTTACTTACTTAACCATTAACCCAATTCATGAGTACCATTAAAGATCAACACCAAACTTTCCAGCGCAATGTTGGTGTCTACTTACAGTTGCCCAGAATATTATTATCAACACCAACAACTCTCATAACAATTACTAAAATAGCACGCGTCGTTCGATATTTTGACGCTAACCTTTTTGATCTCAAGAAAGTATAATAGTTTAGCATGTTTCAGAACTTAACAATAGAAATACTCTTATTCTCAAAACCTCTATAGGGCCCCTGTCCATAACATATACGGTATTCGCGTTGTTCAGAACTAAACAATAGTAGAGAGATTCTCAGTCTCAAAAACCTCTTATTTGACTTTCATCTCGATGGCTAGTGCTCTTGTCTAAAGGATACATTTGCATGGTTCAGAACTTATCCTAGCAGAAAGATTCTTATCTCAAAAACCCTCTTCATTTATACTCTCATGTCACTGGCTATAGTGTGCTTGCCCAAAAGTATTCTTTCGCATGGTTCAGAACTTCACAATAGTATGAAGACTCTTATTCTCAAAAACCTCTTCCATTACTCTCATTTCAATGGCTATAGTGCTCTTGTCCAAAGCATACATTATATTGATACTTAACAATAGTAGGGAGATTCTAAGTCTAAAAAACCTCTTATTGTACATTCATTTCGATGGCTAGTGCTCTTGTTTGTCCAAACATGCCAAAGTATACTTTCGCATAGTTCAGAACTTAACAATAGTAGAAAGGCTCTTTAATGCTTAAAAACCCTCCTTTTTCTACTCTCATTTCGATGGCTAGTGTACTTGTCCAACGTATAGTTTCGCATGTTTCAGAACTTAACAATAGTAGAAAGATTCTCAAAAGCCTTTCCTTTTACTCTCATTTCGATGGGATAGTGCATGCTCTTGTCCAAAGTATACTTTCGCATGGTTCAGAACTAACAATAAAGATTCTCAAAAGCCTTTCCTTTTACTCTAATTTTTAATAGATAGTGCTCTTGTCCATAGCATATATTCGCATGGTTCAGAACTTAACAATAGTAGAAAGACTCTCAAAAGCCTTTCCTTTTACTCTCATTTCGATGGATAGTGCTCTTGTCCAAAGCATACAATCGCGTGGTTCAGAACTTAACAATAGTAGAAAGATTCTCAAAAGCTTTTCCTTTTACTCTCATTTCGATAGATAGTGCTCTTGTCTAAAGCTTACAGTAACAGAACTTCTGTTCGGTGAGTGCCAAATTGAAATCAAGTGTTTCTTACACTCTAGTTTTGATGGCTAGTGCTCTTGTCCAAAGTATACTATACTCAGAACTTAACATTAGAAGAAAGACTCTCCAAAACCTTTCCTTTCACTCTCATTTCGATGGATAGTGCTCTTGTCCAAAGCACCGTTTACATGACGTTTGAAATTATGACGCTAACCTTTTTGATCTCAACAATGATAGTGCTCTGTCTAAAGTATACTTTCGCATGGTTCATAACTTAACAATAGAAGAAAGACTCTCAAAAGCTTTTCCTTTTACTCTCATTTCGATAGATAGTGCTCTTGTCAAAAGCATACATTCGCGTGGTTCAGAACTTAACAATAGTAGAAAGATTCTCAAAAGCCTTTCCTTTTACTCTCATTTCGATAGATAGTGCTCTTGTCAAAAGCATACATTCGCGTGGTTCAGAACTTAACAATAGTAGAAAGATTCTCAAAAGCCTTTCCTTTTACTCTTATTTCGATAGATAGTGCTCTTGTCCAAAGCTTACAGTAACAGAACTTCTGTTCGGTGAGTGCCAAATTGAAATCAAGTGTTTCTTTCACTCTCGTTTTGATGGCTAGTGCTCTTGTCCAAAGTATATTTTACTCAGAACTTAACATTAGAAGAAAGACTCTCAAAAGCTTTTCTTTTTACTCTCATTTCGATAGATAATGCTCTTGTCCAAAGCATAGATCCGCGTAGTTCAGAACTTTACAATAGTAGAAAGACTCTTATTCTCGACGTTCACATGCATGACGTTTGAAATTATGACGCTAACCTTTTTGATCTCAACAATGATAGTGTTCTTTCTAAAGTATACTTTCGCATGGTTCAGAACTTAATAATAGTGGAAAGACTCTCAAAAGCCTTTCTTTTACTCTCATTTCGATAGATAGTTCTCTTGTCCAAAGTATACAGTATAGTAGAAAGACTCCTATTCTCAACGTTTGAAAATTTGACAATTTTTGTAATCTCAACAATGATAGTGCTCTGTCTAAAGTATACTTTCGCATGGTTCAGAACTAAACAAAAGTAGAAAGACTCTTATTCTCAAAAACATCTTCCATTACTCTCATTTCTATGGCTAGTGCTCTTGTCCAAAGCATACATTAACGTGGTTTGGAATTTAACAATAGTAGAGAGATTCTCAATCTCAAAAACCTCTACTTTTACTTTTATTTCGATGGCTATATGCACTACAACATATAGGCATCCACTCATGGTTATGATAGCTGAACTTCTGTTCGGTGAGTGCCAAATTGAAGACAATTGTTTCTTTCACTCTCCTTTTAATGGCTAGTGCTCTGTTCAAAGTATACTTTAGCGTGGTTCAGAACTTAACAATAGTAGAAAGACTCTTATGAAATTATGACACTAACCTTTTTGATCTCAACAATGATAGTGCTCTGTCTAAAGTATACTTTCGCATGGTTCAGAACTTAACAATAGTAGAAAGATTCTCAAAAGACTTTCCTTTTACTCTCATTTCGATAGATAGTGCTCTTGTCCAAAGCATACAGTAACAAAACTTCTGTTCGGTGAGTGCCAAATTGAAATCAAGTGTTTCTTTCACATGTTCACTCTCGTTTTGATGGCTATAGTGCTCTTGTCCAAAGTATATTTTACTTAGAACTTAACATTAGAAGAAAGACTCTCCAAAACCTTTCCTTTCACTCTCATTTCGATGGATAGTGCTCTTGTCCAAAGCATAGATCCGCGTGGTTCAGAACTTAACAATAGTAGAACGACTCTTATTCTCAACGTTCACATGACGTTTGAAATTATGACGCTAACCTTTTTGATCTCAACAATGATAGTGCTCTGTCTAAAGTATACTTTCGCATGGTTCAGAACTTAACAATAGTGGAAAGACTCTCAAAAGCCTTTCCTTTTACTCTCATTTCGATAGATAGTGTTCTTGTCCTAAGTATACAGTATAGTAGAAAGACTCCTATTCTCAACGTTTGAAAATTTGACGTTACAATTTTTGTAATCTCAACAATGAGAGTGCTCTGTCTAAAGTATACTTTCGCATGGTTCAGAACTTAACAATAGTAGAAAGATTCTCAAAAGCCTTTCCTTTTACTCTCATTTCGATAGATAGTGCTCTTGTCCAAAGCATACATCAGCGTGGTTTGGAATTTAACAATAGTAGAGAGATTCTCTATCTCTGAAATGACTGACATTCCTAGCCTAGGACCCGGCCTGTCCCTAGGAATAACATACAGTCTTAACCGGATATAACTAGGAACCATATACTGAAGTCTAAAACAAATGTCCATGCAAATATGGGGATGGGCCAAACGGCGGTCATTTGCTAAAAGAAATCTAAACTAAACCTCAACACCTCAAACAAATTTGAAATGTTAACATTTGACATTATTTGCAACTCTGTTAATGAGATCTGTTAAACTGGGAATGAGGTTTTGAATTTGAAATTCGTATAGAAATTTAATCCCAGAAACACTTGATCATCCATATGCTTAATATTACGGTAAGCAGATATTACCTGTAGTAACGTTTAAAATCTAAGATAACATCGACATCATCATGCTCATAAAGTCTATGGTTACATAGTTCTAAGGGAAAATCAGATCACAATTTGAAACAATAAGGGTGAACTTTCATGATCTAAAAACATTATTTCGTCATCAATTGTACATATTTACAAAGAAAAAATGTCATTTTTTTGATACCCTAAATCGTGTTAATAATTTTATCATTGGGAAAACCTGAAATAGCAAGGTGCTTGTTAAGGAATCGGCTGATTGATATTGGCACTCATCGAGCAAAAGGTCCGCTAGCATGGTCTAAGAGCATAGCTGTTGTACTGGATGCTTATGTTCCGCTATCATGGTCTACATGGTCTAAGATCATAGATATCATATTGGATGCTTATGTTCTAGTGAAGTTGCATGTCTTTGCTTCGACAAGGCGGTACTTTAGGTTACAGTAAAGTAGCCATCGAAATCAGAGTAAAAGTAGAGGTTTTTGAGGCTGAGAGTCTTTCTACTTTTGTTTGGTGTTGAACCACACAAACTATACTTTTGTAAGGAGTACTTGCATTGTTAAGATCAAAGAGGTTTTAAAGTATCAAACTTTTCAAATGTGTTTTTGCTAAACATATAAGAAATGCTATTTTTGCAAAAGTAATGCAAAATGCAGGCAAGTGCCTCAATTATGTCGATGGCTTATGTAACTTATATGCTCCCTTTGGAACCTTTTTTTTTCACTCTACAGATAATTTTCAGTCGTCTGAATCTCATTATTTTCCTTAACAATCATTCTTGTCAAAAGATGTCTCTTCAAGTATTATTCTATCAATTGATAATTCTGAGAACCAGAGACAAGCAATTATCAGCGCATGTATTCAACTGTGCGTAATCTTAAAATAAAGAAAATATTATTACTATGTTCCTTTAACTTCATTTCTATACAGGCTATTACGTCAAAAAGGCTCACCAAAATGCTCACATCAACCGTTTAACTTCACCTGAAGTGGACGTTTTCACATATCATAGCTACTTCTATCCAAAAACAGATATATACAAACAATCTTGATAAGAAAACTCGTCTAACATTTAAAGAACTCTTCACATCACCCGAGTCTCCTTCAATCTAATTTATATTGTTCTTATGAATCTTTCTATCTCAATTGTTGGGTAAATTGTACCAACTTAACAACAATCTGGTTCAATGAACGTCAGTCTTCAAAGCCAGTCGCTTTTCCTATTAAAATTCAACCTGTGCTCTAACGCGACTACTTTGCTTGACAAATGTGGGGTACTTAGCAAACTAGCTATGTCCATTTAAAGAAATCGATTCTATGTCAGGAACGAATTCTACATTCTTTCTTTTTTCGCTTTAACTTAACTCCTGCTTGCGCGATGAAAGCAGATCTATATAAATATCACCTATGTAATACGTGTTGAAAACTAGGCTAGCTCTATGCATATATAACTACGGCATATGACGGGGACAATTTATCAAAAGTCATGCTCTTATGCTCAAAATTGATCTCGCTAAAATGCTACATCGTGTGTAAATTTGAAAATCTGTATACAATACATTACACTTTTACTAAGTTTTAGTCTTGCGTGCTGTATCGCTTATACAGTTTATGTACACTAAATTTCACAATGACCCCGGGCAAAAGATACGTTGAAATGGGAAGCTTTTAAAGTCAGAAAGAGGAAATTAAAACTCATCAACGACATGTAAGATGTCGCTACTTTGGTAAACCTTAAAGGCTTTTAAGAAACAAACTTATCGTAGAGATGTGTTATTCATAAAACATAGAAGAGAATAGTCTTAAAATGCATTTATTATATACACAACTTCGGGCTGAAGTGTTCCTAATTTAACAACATCTCAAAATGACTTCAGCAACTTCTGCTTTGCTTAATTGTACGAGGCTACGGGCTCTCCTTAAACATTTTTAAATGTTTAAGGAGAGCCCATATTAGCAAGAGCTTAAAATATACATAACCACAATAATATAAAGATATTGTTTGTGTGAAAATAAAAAAAAACATCTCTCTGTAAAAATAATCGTGCTTAATTTCTACTGTATCGTCACTTTAATGCAATTATGGTGATACAGATGTTCATTGTTGATCTTTAGTACCTTGTAAAATTCTAAGCAAATTAAATTCGTAAGAGGAACCATTTCAGTCTCCGCAGAATCCTATACACCAATGCTCAACGCATTAACTCTGTTTTCTTATTTCCTGACGACTGTTTTATTTATTCGCTAGCAGACGACTGTTTCCCGCATTTGTCGATTTTTGGCGCAATTTTGGTGTCAAGTTCCCTGCTAACACTGTGCGTACATTCGATTGTTGATTGTCAGACTTGCAAAGTATGGTCGATGCATAGATTCGCGGGAAAATAACATCTAAATATTAAAGATAAAAAGTACACGCGCGAAAAGATCAGGCAAAGATCGTTTGGTGGTAAAATAAAATACAAAGACGGCGGAAAAAGTCGTGTCCTTATTGGAATCTGATTTCCGATGAAAGTCACGCCGTTGTAAGCAGGTGTACGATGTGGAACATATAACCCTCCAAGCTAAATATCCCAACTACATTAGAGAACTTCCGGTTGACTCAACTTGATGATCGCGGCAAATTTATACGTCTGTAATTCAAAGACTAACAAATTGGACAGATTGCATGCGAAGAGCATTTCGTTTTGAATAAATCATTTGAAGTTGGACCATTTTGCTTTGAATAAATCATTATACCCAATTGCCTTATGCCCTGGGTCATTGAAATGGTATAATATTACTATCAATCGGTTTGCAAAATTAAGACATTTGCGCGTGATTTAAAGAAATTATTATGTAAAATATTCAAGCAAATGGTCGGCTATTACATTTTTAAAATACCCACACGAACTGAAGACTGGTTTGAATTCATTGTTAGGTTGAATGCGGTCCTTGTTCATAAATATTATTGTACCATATGAAAAAGATATGGCGAGGAAAATACGCGATGAAATTGGGAAATGAGTTAAGTCTATAAATAAAACATTGATGCAACTTTTGTTTTTGAATATTTCACATAAAAACTGTACTTATTGTCTGTCGCTATGTCTGGAATCAATATTACACGTGTACTGATGGCATACTTTATACAAAATACACAAGATTTAATACAAGTATTTATCCTTCTAAAAACAAACCTCCATTAAGTGTAAATCACCACATTACTTAGTTTTGGTCTTTTTGGTTTCATAAATATGCTTTTACACACCCTAATAAGGTTATAACAACATGAAGACACGAGATCAATATCTGCGCTTGTAATGTTAATTATGTTATGTAATGTAATGTCATGTCATGTAATGTAATGTAATGTAATGTGATGTAACGTAACGTAATGTAATGTAATGTAATGTAATGTAATGTAATGTAATGTAATGTAACGTTACGTAACGTAATGTAATATGAAGTGTAATGTAATGTAATTTAAAAAAATGTAATCCAATGTTATAAAATGTAATAAAATCAGTTTAATTCAATTTAATCATGGTAATGCAATTTAATGTAATGCCATGTTACTTTGCGTAATGTTATGTTATGGTATGTTATGTTATATTTTGTTGATCCATGTTTTTGGATATTTACCATATTTACATCCCTAGCAATATCAAACTCTGAAAGGCAAGTAAACTTTTAACATCGGTAATTTATCCCGCTCTTCCATCAGTCTCGTGAATCAAGCAAACAAATGAACAAAATTGTCATAATTCGTCCAGAAAAGGGTTGAGGAGGGATATAAAGAGAACTCTAAACTAGGAACCATATACTGAAGTCTAAAACACATGTTCATGCAAATACGGGGTGGGGCAAAACGGCGGTCATTTGCTAAAAGAAATCTAAACTAAACCTCAACACCTCAAACAAATTTGAAATTTTAACATTTGACATTATTTGCAACTCTGTTAGTGATATCTGTTAAACTTGGAATAAGGTTTAGAATATGAAATTCGTATAGAAATTTAATGCCAGAAACACTTGATCTTCCAAATGCTTAATATTACGGTAAGCAAATACTACCTGTAGCTAACGTTTAAAGTCTAAGATTACATGGACATCATCATGATCATAAAATCTATGGTTACATAGTTATAAGGGAAAATCAGATCACGATTTGAAACAATAACGATGAACTTTCATGATCTAAAGACATTATTTCGTCGTCAATTGTACATATTTACAAAGAAAAATGTCAATTTTTATAACATAAATCGTGTTAATAAGTTTTTTCATTGGGAAAACTGAAATAGCAAGGTGCTTGTTAAGGAATCGGCCGATTGAGACATGCGCTGTTATTCGGCACTCATCGAACCAAAGTTCCGCTATCATGGTCTAAGAGCATAGATAGTGTATTGGATGCTTATGTATACATGTGCTTTGAAGTTGCGTGTATTTGCTTCGAGAAGGCGGTACTCTAGGTTACTGTAAAGTAGCCATCGAAATAAGAGTAAAAGTAGATGTTTTTAAGGTTGAGAGTCTTTCTACTATTGTTTGGTGCTGAACCACACAAAACTACACTTTGGTTAAGAGTACTTGCACTGAGATCTACTTAGGTTTAAAGTGTCAAACTTTTCAAATGATGCATGTTTTTGCTAAATAATAATGATTAATGCTATTTTTGCCAAATAATGCAAAATGCAGGCAAGTGCCTCGATTATGTCGATGGCTTATGTAACTATGTAACTCCTGTATTATGGAATAGATGTGCCCTCTAAACTATGTTCCCTTCAGAACCTTTCTTTTGCACTCTGGCTACAGATAATGTTTCAGTTGTCTGAATCTCATTATTTTCCTTAACAAACATTCTTGTCAAAAGATGTCTCTTCAAGAACTATTCTATCAATTGCATTCTTAGAACCAGTGAGAACTCAGACAAGCAATTATCAGCGCATGTATTCAACTGTGCGTAATCTTAAAATACAGAAAATATACTATTACTTTGAAATTGTTCCTTTAACTTCATTTCACTAAAGGCTATTACGTTAAAAAGGCTCACCAAAATGCTCACATCAACCGTTTAACTTCACCTGAAGTGGACGTTTTCACATATCATAGCTACTTCTATCCAAAAACAGATATATACAAACAATCTTGATAAGAAAACTCGTCTAACATTTAAAGAACTCTTCACATCACCCGAGTCTCCTTCACTCTAATTTATATTGTTCTTATGAATCTTTCTATCTAAATTGTTGGGCAAATTGTACCAACTTAACAACAGTCTGGTTCAATGAACGTCAGTCTTCAAAGCCAGTCGCTTTTCCTATTAAAATGCAACCTGTGCTCTAACGCGACTACTTTGCTTGACAAATGTGGGGTACTTAGCAAACTAGCTATGTCCATTTAAAGAAATCGATTCTATGTCAGGAACGAATTCTACATTCTTTCTTTTTTCGCTTTAACTTAACTCCTGCTTGCGCGATGAAAGCAGATCTATATAAATATCACCTATGTAATACGTGTTGAAAACTAGGCTAGCTCTATGCATATATAACTACGGCATATGACGGGGACAATTTATCAAAAGTCATGCTCTTATGCTCAAAATTGATCTCGCTAAAATGCTACATCGTGTGTAAATTTGAAAATCTGTATACAATACATTACACTTTTACTTTTAGTCTTGCGTGCTGTATCGCTTATACAGTTTATGTACACTAAATTTCACAATGACCCCGGGCAAAAGATACGTTGAAATGGGAAGCTTTTAAAGTCAGAAAGAGGAAATTAAAACTCATCAACGACATGTAAGATGTCGCTACTTTGGTAAACCTTAAAGGCTTTTAAGAAACAAACTTATTGCAGAGATAGAACAGAATTGTCTTAAATGCATTTATTATATACACATCTTCGGGCTGAAGTATTCCTAATTTAACAACACCTCATAATGGAGTATACATTTGAACTTCTGCTTTGCTTAATTGTACGAGGCTACGGGCTCTTCTTTATCATTTTTAAATGTTTAAGGAGAGCCCGTAGCCTAGAAAAAATTAAAAAACATTTCTGGACCTGTATGTTGTCTGTTACACAAAATAATGGTCTTTGCAGACGATACCAAAACTAGTACTATTTTTACTTCTATTTTGCTTAATTGTACGAGGTTACGGGCTCTCCATAACATCTAAATTTTCCTGAGTATGTTGTCGTATGTCGTCTTTTGCACAAAATCAAGTTCTTCAGCAGACGATACTAATATACCAGCAAAAGCGTAATACATTACCATGATAACATAAAAAGATATTTTGTGTGTAAAAATTGAACATTTTTGTAAAAATAAGCGTCTGTATCGTCACTTTAATGTAGTTATGGTGATACAGTGCCACTCATTGTTGATCTTAGTACGCTTGTAAAATTCTAAGCAAATTAAATTCGTAAGAGGAACCATTTCAGTCTCCGCAGAATCCTATACACCGATGCTCAACGCATTAACCCTGTTTTCTTATTTCCTGATGACTGTTTTATCTATTCGCTAGCAGACGACTGTTTCCCGCATTTTTCGATTTTTGGCGCAATTTTGGTGTCAAGTTCCCTGCTAACACTGTGCGTACACTCGATTGTTGATTGTCAGACTTGCAAAGTATGGTCGATGCATAGATTCGCGGGAAAATAACATCTAAACATTAAAGATAAAAAGTGCATGCGCGAAAAGATCAGGCAAAGATCGTTTGGTGGTAAATAAAATACAAAGACGGCGGAAAAGTCGTGTCCTTATTGGAATCTGATTTCCGATGAAAGTCACGCCGTTGTTAGACTAGCTGCAAGTCTATGATCTGCAAATTTCACTTATCCTGTCCCTAGCCCTTTCTTCGTAATTGTCTGATGAGCTTCTTTTTCTAATAATAATACTAGTAGTTGCTTTCAAATCAACCCAAATAAACAAAAATCTACACGTCCAAAGCTTGATATTCTCAGCTTGTACATTATTCATACATAACCCTCAATAAACCATGCTATAAACATATGATTAAACCACATGAATGGTCATTCCCTAATTCTGACTGGCAAATCCCTAAGTCCAATTTAATATCATGAGTGTAGCTGCAGTGACCAACTCACAGTGACCAATCATAGAGTTTGCTTCAATACTCTACAGCATTAATTAGGGTTGTATCAAGGCTGTTTTGAAGGGAAGGGAGAATCATGATAT
>JXSR01S046669.1:115841-142567 GCA_000969725.1 Ophiothrix spiculata
ATATCCACTTTGGCTATTTATCCAAATATTTCAAAATGTGTCAAATTCTGATGTCGTCTGCTGAAATCGATATCGCGCATTGAGGTAACATTATTTTGACATCAACGAACCACGCTTTTCTCTACACATTGATTAAAGTTAATAAAAAAATCATGTTGATTTGTACGCATTAGTGAGGCAATAAGAAAAATATGATAAACTGAACCATTCAGAGGATAATTTATCCTTTTGGAGCTCTTTAGATGTCTAAGTACTGAGGCTGAAAAATCATCAATTTTGAATTGGGATTCCTAGCTATTTATAAACGTTTGATGAGAATGTTGGACAACTTTGGTTGGATTGGCTCAAGATTGGAGTAGTGATATATTATTGATATATATTTGGATGGAAAGGAAGCTTTTCAAATTTTGAGTATAACACGCTTCATCATCACCATCAGGGCAACTTGGTTATTAAACAAGATAAAGCATGCTTTTAAGTAATATTTTGTAACGCGCGCGATTCAATTATAATCATGGCGCTAACAACATAAATTATGGCGTTCTCCTTATTTTCTCCACATTCACCAGAACGCTGTTCTGCATAGAAAACACCCGTGTTATTAACAAGGAACTTATATATAAGGAGTCTTAAGGTGACACGAAACGGAAGTCACCGGCTCACTCGGGTAAATATAGGGAACACGTCATACGGGTCTTGGCAAATACACGCGGGGCTTGTTAGATATATCGAAGATCATCTTGTATAAATCATGAATAGAGTAATTTTATGAGGGGTCTCGGAGAGTAAATAATTTCAGCAAAAGACCTGATAAAAATTGTGTTCTTTTTCAAAATCCATCAATTTTAAAACGTCTATTCAATGATACTTAGATGATGTAGAAAGTGATGAAATTTCGCTGAGAAACAGTCTGAACATAATTCATGAGCTTACATAGTTTTACCGATTTTGCTTTCTAATGCAAGGAATTTAAATTTATTGGTTTGATTGTTTACCAAAATTAATGTTTGGTAGCGAAAATTTTGCTTGGCGGTCGAGAATAAACTGACCCATAGCTGCATTCTGTTGAAATATTTCAACAATTGTTTTTAACTAGAAAATTATAAAGTCGTTCTTCATCTCTATCAACATCAAAACCATTAAAAAGTAATTAAATCGGTAAAAATGTGTTTATTTCAAAATGGACCTACTTTTGATTTGAGAGGACAATAATTATCCTTACGAGTACCATATTAAAGGTGTAACTGCTCCATAAATATTAGCTAACTTCTCATTAGTTACGTAACAATTCTTATATTTCTGAATAATAAAATGGTACCTGGTGGGCTTTTTAAATGACCCATTTAGTTCATATTTATATTTATTTCAAAGTACCATTAACTGTGTAATTGTGTCTAAAATGATAATATTTGCATTCAAGTGTATACCTAATCGTTCCAAACAAAAGTCATTCGTTTTAATTATAGTCAGAAATCACGACATTTTATTTCTTTTTGCATTTTTAAATCAATCTGGGTCTAGTTCTATTTGACACGATATTTGTTTCTGTAAGCATGGTTTAACCTGTAATATTTCTGCTATCTTGTTTTAAAAAAGCATATAATGTGCTTGATATGTTTTCCATGAAAGTACAACAATTAATTCACATATGAAAATGTGGAGAATTAAATGTATCTCTCTGTGACTGTATGATATATTGCTATTGGTATATAGGTACCATATCAATATTTTGCGTCTTAAAGTTAGAAGTGTCTTTTTAAGTTTTCAACTCAAGTTTGATAGAATATGCAGGGGCCAATCAATATCTGATTTGTTTTTGGGTTTTTTTAACATTAAATGCATTTAAGAAATTTTGGTAGAAACAATTTATGCTTAAAACAGCGAATCTCTTATACACATTGCATTAGGCATTAACCAAGTATTAAATTAATAACATATACATATGTACAACATGTGATAAGCTTCAATCTTGCGTAGACAGAACTACGTTCTCTTTATACCTAGCTATTGACATTATTTATAGATAATCTTATTCTTTTTCTCATATGTTTCTTAAAAACAATATATAATTTTTGACATAAATTGGGTTTTTTCTAAGTACCACAAGTATTTTATCTTAGAATTTTACATTCTACTAGAGCAGTACTGCAGCACTAGAGCATGCAATCTTGAAATTCCTTTATCTGAATTTCTGCTCATAATTGTTTTGTAGATTTGGTGGCAAGATCATATAAATGTTTGATTTCCTGCATAAATAACAAAATAATTGGAGATTTTTTTTTGTCTCATTACTTATAATCCTTGATTTGAGAACCATCTTATTTAATGCATACGCACCTGGTCATTGGTGCAACAAAGCAAATGTTTTCGAGAAACCTCCCTTGGCTTCAGTCCCTGGAAGATCTTTGGTATGGGTATTATAAGGGGCGCACTATTAAATTTCCAGGGGGGAGCAGCCTGCTCCGAGTAGGAAGTTCTTGGAAAAAAAAATCCCCCTCCACAGGCAGAAGGAAAAAAAAATCCCCCCCTGAACATGGAATAGGCAGAAGAACAGTAACTTCCAAGGAAAAAAATTTGCCCCGATTGGGGGGCGAAAAAAAAAAATTCAACCCCGAACCCAACTTCCTGCTCCCCCCCCCCCCTGGAAATCTAATGGTGCGTCCCTAAGCGATTGGGACTATTCTCTCTTTATACACCACTTCCATAGTAAGTTTAGCTCAAGATACGGTTTGATTCCAAATACTTATCTCGAATCTTCACACTAGATTTCTCCCTTAAGGGTACGAGGAATCCACATGCTCAGGAAAATGTGAATCCTAACTATTTTTCAATCATGAAAAGATAAATAGTTTCCACTGCCTTTGCGGGGACTCGAACCATGGATTATGGTGGGGGTAGTCATGCATTACGAAGCGAGAGATCTACCGCTGAGCTATCAAGGCAGCGTTGAGATGGTGAACTAATATCTAAAACATAAACATTAGAATGCCGTATTTTTCTTTTGTTTACACAAAAATTGCAATTTTTGCCTCATTGGAATGCTCAATTTGTAAGTAAATTATGCGAATGCGTATATCAGACAAAATGTAGATAATGTAGACACTAAAATCAGGCTATTCACAGCTCAAACAGGGCAAACTCAGAGTCATAATTCACGCCCGGTTTTTCGGGCAAAACAACGTGGGTTTGTTACATTATCATTCAAAATCAACACAACACATTTATAAAATATTATTTTTTTATATAATAAAAGGTATAAAGCCTACAAACTGTCAAAATTTGAAAACAGTCGAATCGTTCGAACATCATAAAATTTTAAGGTTTCGGCGAAAAAGGTGTAAATTTTTCGAAGTAGTTTATTGACGTAATTTTGACCTTGATAATGGACGTGAAATCATTACTAAAGTCTCATATATAAACTAGAGACTCTATTACATATGTACGCCAAAAATTGTATTATTCTGATATGCGTAAGTAGGTAAAAAGTTGCAGTAAAGATGCCATTGGCAAAAGGGCACCCATTTAGGGACTGTAGCCTTAAGCAAACCCATAACTGTTTCACACTTTATTGTTATATATAGCACCAGTATATTACTTTTTTGTGATTTCTAGCATTTAATACAGCCTGAGGAATGTAAACCTAATGTCACTGTTAAATTAGCAAAACTGCCGCTTGTGCAAACTACACACGTCACCTAGTGTCACGGATTTCGATCCATTAAGATGCATTTTGCTGTTAAAAACAGTGAAACGTTACATATATCACACTTTCCTTTTCCCTCCTATCTTATACACACAAACTACTTGCCAGCTCTCTATAAATCTACATTTTTACGGAGTGAATCCCTAGGGCCAAAATTTAACATGCTTAAAGTTAATTTAAACGTGCCCTGTAGGTACGTATGTGACAAATAAGTACGACTTTTTGCAACTCTTATTCGCGCCATTTCTCGCAGGTTGTGATGTTCAAATTCTAATTTTGATGCTTCGAGTAAAAATCATCCTAAATCGCTTTACACATGTTAAAAGTCCGTATTGATTCGCAAATCAAATGATACAGTGTGTTGTCACCGCAGGGCGAGTCGACAAGCAAATTGCAAAGCGAGAGGAAAAATCTTTAGTGTTTTTAGTGACAGTAGAAGCAAGATATTGGGATGTAATGCTGTTGAGGTAATTAAGGAAACGCTGCTGTTACATCGATCGAGTTTTGCATTTTATTGTCAGTATCTGATTTCGCAGAGCCACGTAAAGGCCCAGCTACTTTATTTTTCAAGCGCCTACTTGTCTTAGTATGACTTGAGCTACTAGTGATGTGATGTGAATTTATCTGAAGACATTTAACAAGTATGTCAAGATGTATGCAATTGACTTATAGGAGAAGTATTTCAAATGCTATGGTATAACTTTAAATACAGCTCGTCGTACTTGATAAAACCCATCGTTTATAAGCTTGAAGAGAAAAGTAAATGATTACAAGAAGTTACAATCCATCTCACATAGTCATTGTAATATATATAGGCAACGGTGCAAATAAGACGATTGCAATTTAGATGAGTTAGTGTTAGTGTAGTAATAAAACGGTGAATTGCGCGCTTATATTACCTCGGGCAAAATCCCCGCCAATTTGTCTACCACTGATGGCGGGAAATTGGTGAAAATTTACAGCTATTTAGACACAATATACTGATGTTAAATTACCTTAAGATGAAGCATCAACTAGATTGGATTACAACGGAGATATTAAAAAATACTCGGAAGAAAGCGTTGTGGGTGTTTGAAAACATTATTTTTTTGTCCGATGCATGCACTGATTTTAATGCAAGTGCAGAATCATTAAAACGGTTAATAAGTTAAACAAGATAATATCAATTTTAACTTTTAAGTTGTTTAAATTATTTTACCGTCTATTGCGACCTTTATTATATTTTATAAATCTGGTGTGGTGTGGTGTAACAGAATATCTCCTCTTTTTTTCTTTTATCAATATCCAAAATTAAAACCTGAAACTATTTAATCTATATGACACTATATACTTCAGCCAGCAATATCAATATCACTATAAGCTAGCTATGATCCATCAGCACTAACATATGTGATGACTCACGCCGAAAGGGGGGACTTTGCAGATTATATTAATTTTGACTTTATCATTTCATCTGTTAAAGCATTTTCTAAGCTTTAAAATGACACCTTACTTGTTGAAATTGACCAAGGCGATCAAATTTTGCAACAGAAAATCTGATGGAAATTCTTATTATTTTCTTTATTTTTGCTGCGTAATTTCATCAGTTTCTCGAAAAGTGTTCTGTTGCTAAGTCCCCCTTTTTGGGGTGAGTCATCACATATTAACATTAGATACCCATTTCATCAAGAATAAAATCAGTAGATGAGATACCTCATCTATACCAACTGCAGTTAGATAGCCACATCATTAACACAAACTTTAGCGCAGCGGTAGTTTCCTCGCCTTGCAATGAGGTCCCGGGCTCGAGTCCCGCGCCCGGCGCTTTATGTGCATTTGGTTTACAGTCCATGCTCGCTTCCACAGGTTTTTCTCCGGGTTCTCCGTTCTTCCTCCTGCATTCAAAACTAACATCTTGAAGCCCTGTTGAAGATAAGCTTCCTTTAGCTTGTTTCCTTGGTGAAAGCCTAAACAAGGTGATTGTTTTATTTACTTTTTCAACATCAATATCAAAACTTATATGTACTTCATCAATACGCTTCCAACAGAAGAAAGAGCTTGCTTATCAATACCTGCAACTTTTATAACAGCTTCTTCAATACCAAATATCTGCAAAAATAGCTATACCTGAGAAAATCCGTCTTTATGATACATTACCATGAACTTAAATGGTAGTGTTAAGTACAAGTAAAAACAACGTTAAGTTTTAAGGATTTTTCCCCTTCGGAACTTAGGAAAATTCTATATTATATATTAATTTACCATTAAGCCAAAAAAAAAAATTGTTGGGTTGCCCTCCACAGCTTTTTTCAGAGAGGGTCGGTCGGTCGTTTTTTTTTTTTGTTTTTTTTTAATTTTTTTTTCAATACTCTTCTGCTGCAGCCTTCACAACTTCCCCCGCGACATCCAAATCAAAACAATCAAATACCTCTTGCAGTGATTTAGGACATCCTAAACATTTTGAGAGTTAAATATCGAAAAAAGCAAAAATATACCTTTTTTTTGTAGTTTTCGGTAAGTTTTTCATATTTTTGAGGGGAAAAAAATATTTTTCAATAAAAACAAATTTGGGTCGGGCTGAAAAATAGGGTCGGTCGGTGGAGGGCAACCAAACAATTTTTTTGGGCCTTATAGATCATTATGCATTCTTTTCGTGAAATAACTTGCACTGGAACAAAAGATTTTGTATATCTAATATGCATGCCAGTTTACATAATTAACAAAATGCTTCTAACAGTTATTACATAAGCTTAATTAATTGTGCTAAACCAACCTATTAATGTTTCACCTATCCTGCAATACGACAAAGAAGAATCTGAAATGCTCCACTCTTTATTGGGAATTACTCAGTCCTTAATTAATTAGGCAATGTTAAGCAGGATATATGAATAACGCACCAATAGCCAAATTGCCTTTTATTTGCAAAATATTGCAGAAATGTTACAAGTTAAAACATGCCAAGGCAAAACCTAGGTTTAGGTGATGTCAAAATATTCATAAGCTTAAGTTGTGATTGCAGGCCTTAATTAAGACAAATGACTTTTGTTCCGAACAATTAGACATGCAAGCGCCATGAACTTGAACAGTTGAATGTTAAAAGAGTAGGCTCCGATCACATTCTCATCCCCGATCTCAACCGGAAGTAGTATATTTTGTTATATCAAATTGAAGCTCATATTTTTCTGATTATAAATCAAATATTTTACCTTCATATTCTTTATAGTTTTTGGAAATATGGCATACAACGTAATGCCATAAAATCAATTGTTATACCTATTTTCCATTTCTTATGTATTCACATAACAGCCTCATTCCCAGAGTTGCATACATTTTTTACCTCTGAAGAGTAAGCCAGAAACAACCTAAGGGGTTGAACTGGGCCTCACAAAATGCATTTCAGACGTCAAGGTCAATACGTACGTTCAAACAGGCATAACGCATAATCTCTTCTACACAAGTAAATAATGTGGGTCTTGTTAAAGTTTAACAATACCGGTGTAATGTGCTGATGTCCGATCTTCTTAGCGTCCGCAGGACGGAACATTTTAAAACTGAAGGTCCTACAGATGCTACGTGCTATGACCCAGCATGCCCAGTGACCAAGGATACTTAGTTACGCCACGGTCCCGGGGAAACTTAAGGTCCAATAATTTGGAATTTGAATAAAAATTATTGTATTGGGGTCAAACCCGGACTCAAGTACGAAGCAAATATGGTATACGAACATCCCCGAAGACCATCCACAATACGTCTTATCTTCTAATAATATCTACAACTGTAATTTAATCTAGATGGGGCTTCATCTTAAGGTAATTTAACATCACTATATTGTGTCTAAATAGCTGTAAATTTCCACCAATTTCCCGCCATCAATGATAGACAAATTGGCGGGGATTTTGCCCGAGGTAATATAAGCGCGCAATTCTCCGTTTTATTACTACACTAACACTAACTCATCTAAATTGCAATCGTCTTATTTGCACCGTTGCCTATATATATTACAATGACTATGTGAGATGGATTCTTGTAATCATTTACTTTTCTCTTCAAGCTTATAAACGATGGGTTTTATCAAGTACGACGAGCTGTATTTAAGCTATACCATAGCATTTGAAATACTTCTCCTATAAGTCAATTGCATACATCTTGACATACTTGTTAAATGTCTTCAGATAAATTCACATCACATCACTAGTAGCTCAAGTCATACTAAGACAAGTAGGCGCTTGAAAAATAAAGTAGCTGGGCCTTTACGTGGCTCTGCGAAATCAGATACTGACAATAAAATGCAAAACTCGATCGATGTAACAGCAGCGTTTCCTTAATTACCTCAACAGCATTACATCCCAATATCTTGCTTCTACTGTCGCTAAAAACACTAAGGATTTTTCCTCTCGCTTTGCATTGCTTGTCGACTCGCCCTGCGGTGACAACACACTGTATCATTTGATTTGCGAATCAATACGGACTTGCAAAGCGATTTAGGATGAGTTTTACTCGAAGCATCAAAATTAGAATTTAGACATCGCTAACGTTTAGATACCTGCAAGAAATGGCGCGAATAAGAGATTGCAAAAAGTCGTTCGTATTTGTCACATACGTATCTGCAGGGCACGTTTAAATGAACTTTAAGCATGTTAAATTCTGGCCTTAGGGATTCACTCCGTAAAACGTAGATTTATAGAGAGCTGGCAAGTAGTTTGTGTGTATAAGATAGGAGGGAAAAGGAAAGTGTGATATATGTAACGTTTCACTGTTTTTTAACAGCAAAATGCATCTAAATGGATCGAAATTCGTGACACTGGGTGACGTGTGTAGTAGTTTTGCTAATTTAACAGACATTAGGTTTACATTCCTCGGGCTGTATTAATGCTAGAAATCACAAAAGTAATATTTGGTGCTATTCATGTAAAGTGTGAAACAGTTATGGGAGCTTATGGGTTTGCTTAAGGGGGTAAATCTTGTGTAGAGTTTGAAGATAAGTATTTGGAATCAAAACGATTCTTGAGTTAAGTGGTATGGAGATGTGTCTATCTCTTTGGATTTCTATACCGAAGACCTTTCAGATTTGTAATGCGGTCTTTTTAAGTTAAACAGTCTAGCAGAAAGTAGTCCCCGTTCTTATTGTCCGGGCTGTACAGTAAAGTATTATAAGCTAATAAAGTCAACATTGGTTTCGTGCTTTCGTCCGTTGGTCTGTGGAAGGCGAACTACATGTACCATTCTACATGTTCTAGGGGGACTAAGATTCCTTTCATACAGTTGCAATAGACTGCGATGTCCGATCTTCATAGCGTAGATTCTGCAGTACAGTTCATTCTAAAACTGAGAGTCCCATGGATACTATGTTCCATATTCCAGTGCCCTAGGATACTCAGTTGTGTATTCCAAAGTCCAAGAAAAACTTAGGGTGCCCAAAATAGTCAGATATATTATCAAATAAGTGGAAACCTGATATTAACCAAAATTATTTCAATTCATTCAAGTTAACAACAACAACAACAACAACAACAAGAGGGCATTTAGATGCGCTATTTACGTGAGTATCATAGCGCTTACAAAATAGGATAACATAATAAAAACAAAGATACAAACAACATATATTGATGGTCAATTCCTTTGATATGCTTGCAAATACGAACTGTATGGCTAAAGAGACACTTATCTCCACGAACTTTAGGAATCAAATCGGCAAACCACTCCCATATTAATTCATTGCGGTCGCATAGACATGATAGAGATATATAGTTTTATATATGAATTAATTGGTGTACTTTCACTACATCAGAAACAATATTAGTACATAAACATCAATATGATTTGGTTCATTTAGATAAAATACCAGAAATATTACATGTTAAAACATGTTCAGAAAACAAGTAAGTATCTTAACCAACAATAATGTATTGATTTCAAAATGCAAAAAAGATATAAAAATAATGTCGTGATTTTTGGCCATAATTAAAACGAATGACTTTTGTTCCAATCAATTAGATGCACACTCGAATGGGCTATTCCATTTGAAGTCCACCCCCCCCCCCCTGGAAGATTTTGGAATTCCAACCAAAATCAACATGTGAATTCCAAATTCCCAGCTGGAACGGCACTTAATATTAAAATCTTCCATAGGGTTCTGCTGGAATAAAACGCAGGAACTTATTTTTTTCCATCTGGATTTAATGTGGAAGTGCAACTGGAATTGGCAAGTAAAACATTTCTTCCATAGGGGTGGTGTGTATTTCAAATGGAATAGCCCAATGCAAACGATATCATGTCTGCCCCACAAAGTAAAAACGCAGTATATGCATTTATAAAGCATAGAAGATACATCCTATTAGCATACAATTTCATTTCAATCCATCCCTGACCAAGAAAGTTGTATGTACATATGTTTGATATAGTAGGTACTTCCTTAATTTATGCAATAGGATTGGTCATCTGCTCATTTGTCAATGTTTGTGCAGGAATTCTCCATCGAAAAGGAAGTAACTTGCAATGTATTTGCAATACACATACTGCGTTTTTACTTTGCAGGGTAGATTTAAGACATGATTACACAGTTAATGGTTCTTTGAAATGACTATTAAAATGAGCTTAATGGATCATTTAAAATACCCAACAAAAAATCTAATAGTTTAATATATTCAAATCAACATTGCAGTTATATAACTAATGTTATGATTTCTAATATTTAAGGAATAATTATA
Source organism: Ophiothrix spiculata (assembly GCA_000969725.1). Taxonomy (NCBI): domain Eukaryota; kingdom Metazoa; phylum Echinodermata; class Ophiuroidea; order Amphilepidida; family Ophiotrichidae; genus Ophiothrix; species Ophiothrix spiculata. The sequence continues at coordinate 126,231 of JXSR01S046669.1, forward strand.
TCTTTATTTATAGACAAAATTGGGGTAATATCCAACTGGTAACAATACTTATTACCTACTCAAATTCAAAGTAGGACCATTTCGAAATAAACACATTTTGTACCCATTTACGTTCTATTTAATGGTCTGTCAAGAGTGATCTTAAAGCAAAAACACTGTTACAATAAATACTCTTGTATATACTTAAAATAAAACAAGGGTGTCACCAATGGATAAGCATAGAATGGCGTCATTTTGTCAGCACGAACATTCTATGGAGTCATTTGACAACATATTTGGTGTTTTTTGACACTTTTAGGGTGTTATGTAAACCTTTAACTCTTGGAAGTTGTCGAAATGACACTTGGAAGATGTTATTTGACACCTTTCAAAATGAAGCCTTAGACGAGCACTGAATGGTGTCAATTTGAATTGACAACAATAAAGGTGTCAATGATGTAAATTGACACCCTAGATGTACTAACGTTACACCTTGAAAGTGCCAAATTACCACCACGGAGGTGTTATCATGACGCCATAGCATGCTTATCCGGTGACCCATTGGTGACACCCCTTTTTTATTTTCAGTGCAAGGTTGCCAAGTGATTAGCAGAAGATGTCTATTCTGTCATCAATGACAATGTCGACATTGAATAACTGTTCCATCAATACCAATATCAACAATCTTGAAACAGTGTAAATTTACAAAGTCTACAAAATAAATTTTGAATAACATAATTTATTTCTATAAAGTAACGTTTAACACAGCTATGATAGATTGTTAGTAAATTTTCATGTTTCATAGAATAACCATTTATCACCAGCTGAATTGTGAGAATAAAGGATATGAATAAAGAATAAGGCTGAAAACATAGTTCTTTTGAGCTACCAAATATTTGGTGCAACAAGTCTTTGTTATCTTATAATCTGAAATATTGTTCCAATGTATTTCTCTTAATAACGGAGGCTTGGTGATGGGAAATCAATACTTCCACATTGAGGAGTATTTGGTGAAAATGTTCGGTGCTTTACAAACACCAATTATCCGTTATTGATTAGAAGATGCATTGAATTATATTACTAGATTATAAGATAACAAACACTTGTTACACAAAATATTTGGTAGCTCAAAAAGAACTATAATTTGACCCTAAAAATAACATAATATGACAACATTTGTTTGGTTTTTTTTATTGCCTCAATCATTAAACCTCACAGAGTTGAAGGAACAAAAATAAAAACATAAAAATGATCAATATTTTTCAAATATTGAGCAATGATTAAAAATTGAAAAAATGGACAATTATGAGTCCATTTTGACATGAGACAATGTTGTATATAGTTGTTTTTACTTTAGAATCCTTTATTACCGATATACCTTAGAGTGCCAGTATATGGCACGTCATGCTTTGCTTCAAAACATGATGATATTTACCACAAAATAAACAGATATGATTTACTAATTGAAAAAATTGACTATATTGAGTCCATTTTGACACTGTTGTGTATAGTTGTCTGTACTTTAGAATCCTTTGTTACCAATATACCGTAGAGTGCCAGTATACGGTATATGGCACGTCATGTATTGCTTCAAAACATGATATTTACCACAAAGTAAACAGATACGATTGGTCCAAAGAAGATGGATTCGTTTTAAGTCAGAATTGATAATAATGTGTCACAATTTATCAGTCACAATGTCACGATGAAGCGAAACAGAAACTGGAAAAACGATTCATATATTGGCACTCTACGTGGGCTAATCAGCAGTAGATGGCTACTTTATGCATATGTTGCTTCAAGATCGCTTAGATGGCACCTACACCAGGCTACTAACGCTTGTCCAAATATGTCCTGGAAACAACATCCAACTAAGCATCAGGTTTATGGTGATATACCCCAATCTCTACAACCGTGGCACCGAGGAGAGCCCAGTTTGCTTGTCACTGCATTCGAGCCAAGGACCATATCATATCGGACCTTCTTCTTTGGAGACTGGCATGTCCAAACATTTGCTGTTAACCTTTAACGTACCCTGATACCATATGTAGAGATACTGGCTTGAACTTTAATGAGCTTGGAAGTGCAATCTGTAATAAATAAGTTTGGCAAAGATCATGGATCTCGACGGAAGATGATGATGATAATGATGATGATGATGATGATGCATCAATTAGTGGTAGATAGCGATATAGATTTGCAAAAAGCTGCATTTTTACATATAAAAAACAACTACTTTATTATAATCAATAGGTATGGCAATATCATCAGAAGTTTCGATGCTAAAACAAAGAACCATTTTAGGCAACAATAATTATTTTATGTCTGCGATTCAGCATGAAATGCACATTTCTTTTTAAAAACATTCATGAAATAATAAACGTTCTTACCCCATCTATTAAATAACGTGTTGCATCATTTCTATATACATCTAAATTTTTATAAAGAGTAATCTTATTTTACGCTTTAAAATTGACAGATTTTGAACAAACACATGTTTTGACAGGTCTTTGCTGAAATTATTTACTCTCCGAGACCCCTCATAAAATGACTCTATTCATGATTTATACAAGATGATCTTCGATATATCTAACAAGCCCCGCGTGTATTTGCCAAGACCCGTGTGACGTGTTCCCTATATTTACCCGAGTGAGCCGGTGACTTCCGCTTCGTGTCACCCTAAGACTCCTTATATAAAAGTTACATGTTAATAATACGGGGATTTTCTATGCAGAACGGCGTTCTGGGGAATGGAAAGAAAATAGAGACACTGTCATAAAATCATCTAATGTATCTATACGCGTGTTATGAAAGATGATTACTTCCGGCGAATAACCCTTGATTTGACTTAAAGTTTAATGAAGAAATATAAGAATTACACTATAACAGAATGTTCATTGAGGTAAATTCAAATCGAACATAATTCTTTGCATGCCCTTTCCAAATTGACAATTGGCGCCCTTTAATTTTGCTTTTGGTCTTTGCTGACCCTTCCTTCTCTAAAATCTTCATCATATCTTTTTTAATGGTTTGTCAACCATCATTAAAGGAACTGCAATCACAGATCTTGTTATACAAAATAACAGGTTTGGTGGACACTCTTTTCAAAGACCTATCGTAATTGGCTACAAAACCGAATATTCTTTTAACAAACCAATCAGGACCATTAATTCATTTACAATCAGTTTTAAAAACCAAGAGGCTAAGGAGGCTTAAATTGTCAAGAAATGAGCTGCATATTCTTGTTTGCGCAAATTATTAAGAATCCAAAAAAAATGTCGTTATTTATAGAGATTTTAATGAAATGAGGTTAAAAGAGTCCACAATGCTTGTTCTTGTTTTATATATAGTTGCTCTAACCATGGAAAAGTAGATATCTATATCTGCTCTAACGATGAAATGAGGTTAAAAGAGTCCACAATGCTTGTTCTTGTTTTATATATAGTTGCTCTAACCATGGAAAAGTAGATAACTATATCTGCTCTAACGATGAAACATTTTATATTCGAAATTTGTAAAGCTTCATTCGTTGCGAAATCACGATATATGTATCAGTTTTATAAGCCGCTCTTTTATATCACTACTCCAATCGAATATTGAGCCAATCCAACCAAAATTACCCAACATTCTCACCAAACGTTTATATCTAAGTAGCCCAATCCAAAATTGTTGATTTTTCAGCCTCAGTACTTAGACATCCAAAGAGCTCCAAAAGGATAAATTATCCTCAAATGGTTCAATTTATCTTGTTTTTCTTATTGCCTTACTAAGGCGCACAAATCGACGCTTTTTATTAACTCTAATCGATGTAGAGAGAAAAGCGTGGTTCGTTGTTGTCAAATGTAACCTTCAGCGCGCGATATCGATTTCAGCAGACGACATCACAATTTGACGAAACTTGAATTATTTGTTGCACAATTTGATCAATTTACAAGTGAATATCACATATATGATAAATCTGGGTGAAAATGTAACTTAAACTTCATACTTTCAAAATAAATGGACAATTGAAAACATACTGAAAATAATCTTTTCAACAAAAGTAAAACATCGTCTGTATCTCCCCTCTGCACACAAAGACAAAACCCGTGATTGATATCTTTGAGCGAATTTTTACTAGAGTAAATATCAAGTCAATTTTTGCAGCCCGAGTGTAAATAACCCAAGAACGAAACACCACTCAGTTTTCGCCACACTCTCTGCTGTCACGTCTGTGTCCGCGAAATCAAAATGGTGTCGGTCGAGCAAAATATAGATCCTCGAGAGTTGGTTGAATTGACCTGAACTATTTGGTGGGCCATGTTATGATATTTAAATCTAAATTGATAACCTATAATAGACCCCCTATTTGTGTGGGGGTTTTTTTTGGGGGGGGGGTTACTTTTTAAAATGTGAAAAATTTATTTTCCACATTCTAAAATGTGATAAGTTTCACAAAACATGGAGGTTTTTATATGAAAATAAGTATGCACTTGTTTTTATTTTTCTGAGCTAAAGTTTTTAATTATAGGATGATTCCACACAAAATGAAACTTTTTTGACATCTAGCAAAAAATCGTCTTTTTTATTTGACCATATTTAGCTTTTTCAGTCATACGTTTGTCACTTGAAATAGTATGTGAGAAGTATTTTCCATACAGAAATTATGAAGATTTTCTCTCTGTGCATGAATGAGCACGTTTTAAGTCAAAACTGTCACAAACGTTACTAAAACGTTTCACCAAAATGGCACATACGTTACCAAACAAAACAATGCATTATTACATGGCGATAGAATTTCCTACCACTTTTATGAAATTATTTGTAAACTTATGTTACCCATCGTCTGTTTTGAAAATTACAAAATTCGCTCAGAGAATGTTTACATTGAAGCCATTTAGAGCAGGAAATATTTCCGTGCGTTGCGATGTCACAAACGTTACAGATCGTTACCACGGTATCGTTACATGTACTTTATTCGGGATTTTGGCAATTAATTCAGTTTACAGACCTATATCGAGATCACACAATGAACATCAAAAACAATTTGTAATTGTTTGTACATTTAACATTGATTTATTTCATAAAAAGAGGCAATGCATATCGGGATTAAGAATCGGGATACTATTTTAACCACCCCTTTTTCCTGTCGTTTCTAATGCAACGACGTTCTGCTCGGTTCATTTCAACTGAATGTTTATTCAAATATAGCTTTTAGTTTCGAATATTGTTTTGATAAAGAAAAAGCATCACTTAGTAACAGTAGTGTGTATCCAAAATCTGTCACTCTATATGTATGATTACAAACGTCAAGATTTTCATCCAATATTCTGACCTTACCAAACAGAGAGAGTCATAATAATTACATTGAATATATGTGGACATTAAGGAGACAATAGTTCTGCTGATAATATGATGCAACTAAAATGGCGGTTGATTGTTTTGAAATTATATCAAACTTACATACCCCTCATAGCAATAACAAAGATCGTAAATTATCGTCCAAATATGATTTTTTTGAATCACTCAAAACAGCGAGATAAATCAATGATTCTTCCTCTAAAATTATCTGCTACCTTTGCAGACGATATACTTGTTATATATCTCACTTCATTTGTCATTTTGGCGCGCTTTATTCGATGCATGTGACAGAATGCCTCAATAATTCTTCCTAAATGTATGTTTAACTTCATTATTTCTGGTGCTCTCATTTAGATTTGATATTTCTCTAATTTACTACTACTCGACTTTGAAGAAGGGTACTTTAAACAAAATGAGGAGGTATACTTGAGGGCACTTAGAGGAAAATGAGATCCATTTAATAGGCCATATCATGCATATGAAGGCAAATCAGTTGATTTGATGATTAAGTATCATTTAACCTTGGTAATTGTACAAACGTTAATTAAAATACCAGCAGCTTGCGTCAAATGAAAATTTGATTTGAAAGCCAAGTTCATATACGAATATGTTTCACTTTTAGGTTTTTATAATCAGAAATTTATACAGTTTGACATTCACCATGTTCACTTATTTGTTTCATACATCATTGGAGAAAGAGGTAACGCATATCGGGATTGAGAATCGGTATATTATTTTAACCACCTATTTTCTGTCGTTTCTAATGCAACGACAATCTGTTATGTCCATTCCAATTGAATGTTTATTCAAATATAGCTTTTAGTTCGAATGTTATTTTGACAAAGAAAAAGCATCACTTAGTAACAGTATTGTGTATCCAAAATCTGTCACTCTATTTGTATGATTACAAACGTCAAGATTTTCATCCAATATTCTGACCTTACAAGACAGAGAGAGTCATAATAATTATATTGAATATATATGGACATTAAGGACACAATAGTTATGCTGATAATATGATGCAACCAAAATGGCGGTTGATTGTTTTAAAATTATATCAAACTTACATACCCCTCATAGCAATAACAATGATCGTAAATTATCGACCAAATATGATTTTGAATCACTCAAACAGCGAGATAAATCAATGATTCTTCCTCTAAAATTATCTGTTATTTGCAGACGATATACTTGTTATATATCTCACTTCATTTGACATTTTGGCGCGCTTTATTCGACAGAATGCCTCAATAATTCTTCCTAAATGTATGTTTAACTTCATTATTTCTGGTGCTCTCATTTAGATTTGATATTTCTCTAATTTACTACTACTCGACATTGAAGAAGGGTACTTTAAACAAAATGAGGAGGTATACTTGAGGGCACTTAGAGGAAAATGAGATCAATTTAATAGGCCATATCATGCATATGAAGGCAAATTAGTTGATTTGATGATTAAGTATCATTTGACCTTGACGGTTGTACAAACGTTAATTAAAATGTCAACAGCTTGCGTCACATGAACATTTTGATTTGAAAGCCAAGTTCAAATATGAATATGTTTCTGGTTTATAGCTTTCAAAAATCAGGAGGGTTTTTAAAGTTTTATTTTGCTCTATAACCGCAGGGATGTAGAAACCGACACGATAACAATGAGAAAGATAACAATTAGGATTAGATATAGGACTATGAGAAAGAAGAAGAAGAAGAAGGAAGAGGAGGAGGATACTGAGTGGAGAATATAACGATCACGATGAGAAAGATAACAATTAGCATTAGATATAGGACTATATGAGAAAGAAGAAGAAGAAGAGGAAGAAGAAGGAGAAGGAGAAGGAGGAGGATACTGGATGGAGAATATAAGGACGACGGGGGGAGACAATGACGAAAATAGGAAGGAGGGAAGGCAGGCAGGAAGGAATGGAGGGGGACGACGAGAAGGATAAGGAGGAGAAGCGATGAGGAAGAGAACTATATGGGGAATAGGAGCGACGACGAAAAGGAGGAGGATGGCGACGTGGAATAAAATAGGAGTGACGAAGAGGAGGTGGACGACGAGGAGGAGGAGGATGACGACAAGGAGGAGGGTTTGGAGGAGAACGCCGAGAAGGAAAGGACATTGACGAGATGGACGACGAAGAGCCTGAGTATACGACGACGACGAGAAGGAAAATGAAATCAAAGTCTTGCAGATATAATAAGCTTGTAAGCAAATATCAAATTCTCTAGAATTTCATCCATACCATCGGCAAGTTTTAAGTCAAAAGTTACCGACAATAATGGACAACTACTTCGTGGTTGGTGGCAATTCAAGTTCTTCTTATCATGGGTTTTTTAAATAATGCATTAACATGTCAATCCAATGATTTTATTTTCAGTTGATCAACATCAAAGAATTCAACAGATTGGTAAAATATTTTCAAACAAAGAGATAAAAATTGAAAATATAAATAACCATGTTGCACGATTTTCCGCATCAACGACGCTCAAGTTCACGCAATGCAATGATGATTTCGCTCACTCGTCAAACTCGTGTCTTTTGTTTATAATAATCAGTAACAACTGGCGGACACAGGTTTTTATTTTTATCTGAAATCACACAACTTCAGGGGTAGGGGATTCATTATAAGATCTGAGCATTTAAGTAAAACAGATATGTCTTAATATGGATACATGTTTATAAACGCGGTGAAAAATTACCGTAATTCGTAATGCTGATCAAAAAAGTGGTATTTATATAAGAAATAAATGTTCTATAAAAACAGGGCTAGACATTGCTATTTTTCGTAATAGCGGGCAGTTAACTTTCCAAAGTTATAGCCACTCGATCGGACCGACAAGAAATTTACTTGTCCGAATTTTAAAAATTAAAAAAAAAAACATCTTTAGGCCTTAACCTCTGAAAAATTCGAAATTTGCCACAAATGTGTGCGTTTTCGACTCAAAAAATTCAAACTTTGAATGGTTTTTGCAAAGAGTTGCTATTTTTGTATAAATTTAACTCAAATTTGGCAAAATTATATACCAGTCATGTCGGGCAGGTCACCAAAGTAAGTTTCAACCGCCACCTAGGTGAGTTTCAAGTTTTACCCGCCCGACACCAAAGTTACCCGCCACTAGCTGTCGGGTGGGTGCTAATATCCAGCAAAAAATAAGGGTTTTTAAGTTGTTCTATATCAAATTTGGAGCCACTTTTGATGTTTTTCAACCATTTTCAATTCTATAGGAAACCCTTAAAAATTCTGAAAAGACTACTTTATATAGAACCTACCTTTATTTTTTAGAGACTGCAGCTCGTCAAAAAATAGATTTAATGATACATCCATATTTTTTTTTGGTACAAATTCGCAACATAACTTTCTATAAGAGCACTTTATTCTTCAAGGGCACTTGTATTTTCATAGATTACAACGCCCTGGATGCTCGACGACAACAATTCCATACATGAGTGGAACCCCTTCCTTCAAATGTACTTTTTGATATTTACACATATTAATCGCGCAAACAATAAAATCATTGTGGTGGAGTGGTATGACAAATTAAATTTTAAATATAATTTTGGTGATTTCTATGAATAGCTGCCTAGGCCCTGCAACATGCTGTAGTGTCAAAACTAAATCAACTCAATATCAATGGTGTGAAGATAATTACATTTTTGACATATATGTTTAGCAATTCAATAAAAATTGAGATGTTTTTTTATGATGAGTTAGAAAAATGTTGGAATGATATTTGCGTTTGTCAAAATTTTTAATTGATAATGGCTTTTACATTGTATAATGTTGTAAAGATAAATCATTTTAAGTCGATAAATATTTTAGAATAACTAAAAATGCATTGTATAATGTTTGTAAAGATAAAACATTTTTAAGTCGATAAATATTTTTAAATGATTCAAAAATGCTTTGTATAATGTTGTAAAGATAAAACATTTTTAGTCGATAAATATTTTTAAATAACTAAAAATGCATTGTATAATGTTGGATAAAACATTTTTTTATTTATTCGATAAAGACTTTAAAATTACTCAAAAATACATTGTATAATGTTTTAAAGATAAAACATTTTTATTTATTCGATAAAGACTTTAAAAGAAGTCAAAAATACATTGTATAATGTTGTTAAGATAAAACATTTTTTATTTATTCGATAAAGACTTTTAAATATCTAAAAAAATGCATTGTATAATGTTGTAAAAAGATTAAAAACATATTTATTCGATAAAGACCTTTGAATCACTCAAAAATGCACTGCGTAAGTTAAAATATATTGCCTATCGTTCATTTCAGTCAAGGTACTATGTCCTTTTATTTAGCCATATTAAAACGATGAAAAATATGTTTAAAACGATGCATATCAATGTTAAATTTCTGTTTTATCTCTTTTATCTTTTTAGATTGCTGTTTTTTTTTTTTTTTGTTTGTTTGTTGCCTGCTTGTGAAGTAGTAACTTGACAAAATTTAATTATAAATAAAAGACGGTTCTTCGTTCAATCAAATGAACATAAAGTGCTAAATCAGCTGTCCAATTTCCTCAAATTAATACTTTCATGTTAGTTGTAACTCATAATAATATATTATTCATTCAGGGTACAGTCCCTAAGTGGGTACCGCTCGGTTTTCTGCAAGTTTTTACCTATACTTACACCAATCAGAATATCACAATTTTTGGCGTACATATGGAATACAGTTTCTAGGTTATACATGAAACTTTACTAGTGATTTAACGTCCATTTTCAAGGTCAAAATTACGTCAATAGACTACTTCGAAAAATTGACGCCTTTTTGGCCGAAACCTCGTAATTTTATGATATTCAAACAATTCGACTGTTTTCAAATTTTAACAGATTGTAGGCTTGATACTTTTTATTGAATTACAAATAATATTTTATAAATATGTTGTGTTGATTTAAATGATAATGTAACAAACCCGCGTTGTTTTACCCGAAAAACCTGACGTGAATTACGACTCTGAGTTCGCCCTGTTTGAGCTGTGAATTGCCTGTTTTTAGTATTTGCATTATCTACATTTTGTCTGATATACGCATTTGCATAATTTACTTACAAATTGAGCATTCCAATGAGGCAAAAATTGCAATTTTTATGTAAACAAAAGAAAAATACGGCATTCTAATGTTTATGTTTTAGAATTTAGTTCACGATCTCAACGCTGTTCAGCGGTAGATCACTCGCCTCGTAATGCATGACTAACCCCTGCCATAATCCATGGTTCGAGTCCCCGCAAAGGCAGTGGAAACTATTTATATTTTCATGATTAAAACATAGTTAGGATTCACATTTTCCTGAGCAGATGGATTCCCTTTACCCTTAACAAGTTGAAATAACTTATTTACTGAAATGACTTATTTAATGACATTAAGGCCCAAATCCAAAGAAATGGTTATTGTACATAGATATAAACAGTTATCTAAAATATTCTAATCGAATTTTACTTCAGAAAAAGAAATCAAAACGTGACTTAACCAGTAAAATAATAATTTTCTACATTTGTAAAAACAATGATCAAAAGATAAATTGATAGACAATTGGTCAGAATCTCTATATTAAAATAGCCATGACTTTTATTCTATAATTAGATATTAAAGATGCGCAATGTCTTTGTGTCAAAATCAAATAGATGGACATGGTCGTTAACAGCGGTGCAGCCGGCAATTAAGCAATAGCCTAAAGAGATAACGGACTACTGATAGAGCAATGTATTTATTGTTACAAAAATAATTATAACAGTGTTATCTTATTTTAGGAAAAGATTAATTGGACTTTATAAATCTCAGTTTTGAAAATGTCTAAAATGTAAATATGCTTATTATTCTGGACATTCAAAGCCTTTTTACACTGACTTCTAAATTTGGTAATCATGGTAATTGGTAATGATGAGGCTCTCCACACGGAAGCGTCGAATCTGGATGCATCTGAATGTGAGCACATAATTTATATTGAATTGTCCGTGTGGAGAGTCCTGCAGCCGTTGCAAAATGTACGTTGTTCTTCTACTATAGCCCTTATAGGGGCAAGATGTAGCGTTAGATTTCTGTCTCCATATTAACTTTACAGTTTGCAAATTGTGGAATTATAGTAATAACCCATAGGTCATAATCAGAATATAAAATCTTAATTTATGGATATAGTCTTTAGCCTTGATAATAGGCCATGGACAATCCAAATTTTTTGGAAATAATTTAGCTCTATAACTCCCTGGATTGACATACTAAACACGAGTTGATGTCAATAAAAATGGGACCAATTAACATAATTAATGACGATTTTTTACCTTTCACTTTTCAAAATCGACTACAATTTGTTTTTGAGCACGTTTTAGCAGTGGCGTACCTGGAAATTGTTAAGGTTAGGCAAATTCATTTTTTCGCGATGTTGAAATAGCTGGCCCAACTATTTCACTTCAAAAAATTAGAAACAAATTCGTTAGTCCCATTTTTGTTTATTAAATTTTATCTTTGTATTATTACAAAAAATACAAAACAAGATTTTTGGTATCAAATGAAAATTTTGACCAATAAAGTATAATGCAGGTCCAATTGTGCTAATTGTTTTCTCGTCTAATATGTATAATTTTTTTCAATATGTTGATTGTTAATTGTATAAAAGTAACTTAAACAAAAAATATGGAATTTGTAGTTTTTAAGTTACTTTGTCACAAGATTTACACAAAGGTTTTAAGTCTTTCCTTTATTATTTTCCCAAAGACTATCAATTATAACAAAGAAATAAAGCCCTTATCGGTAAATCCAATTGGTACAACTGTGCGTCCACTTTATGATGTTTTAAAAAAATCAAAAATGAAATAGTTAAACAAAACTAACACTGCTGATTTAATTTTAAAGAATAAAGCACTTAAAGAAGAATTACCCGACAAGTTAATAAATAAAACAAGTACTTGTATATCAATAAAACTGCTTTTATGAAGAAACGGAGAATTTAGAAAAAAAATCTATCCAACTGATTTGTTATTTTTAGGAAGCATTTATACAAAGCGCTAATACGTTTTTTAATTGCCCAAATCGGTAGCATTACATTTTAACATGTCTTAAGCGTTACACTACTTAGGTTCAATTAACCACCGCACCGTTGGAGATTCCTTAAGCAAATGTGAGGTTAAATTTAGTGGCGAGTTACATGTTTGCAAGTTATCTATCTTACAGTTTTTGTTTGGTGGTAAACTTGAATGTAAATTGAGACACAGTCAGTGACGTAGCCAGATTTTTTGGCCAGATACATTTCTTCCCTGTTTTTTTTAAACGTGTACAAAATTATGCTTTACAGATTTTGAAAATCCATTTTTTGACCCAAAATAAAGCTAGGTTGATTTTAACTGAAACTTTTGAGATTTGCGTCGCACTCTTTACAACCTTTCTAACAATTCAAGTTGCTTTATAACAACGACATAAATAAACTCGTTAACGCATTACTCATTATTTCACCAATCTCCAGCAAATGTTTAGTTTCTTCTACAAAAACAGACATGGCACGAGTTGAAATTTTACGCCCAAATAGCTTCGTTTCTCGTCATAATGGGACAAAATTGATCACAATTCAAGCGAGTGTCAATACCAAGTTTACTTTAATCAAAAAAGATAGCACATGGGCTAAGTCATGGAGAAACTGAAGCATTTGCAGTGATTTTTGATCAATTTAAGTGGAATTTTAAGGAGTTAAAGTTCAAATAAAGCTATTTAGAAAGAAAACATAAAAGCGATGAGTATTTAACACCCTTGCGATACATTGACGAAATTATAAGCTATTGTAAGAAAGACCCCCAGCGGTGACAGTTATTTTAAAATTTACAAATTCACCGTGATGTAAAACTATAACATTTAACTAATTAAATTAAAGTTCTTGTTTCTAAAAGCAATAATTTATAAATTTGTTAAAGAATATAGAGGAAGTTTTTAGAATACCACGTTGACATGGAAGGATTTGTCTTTGTCTTTGATCAAATCTATATAGCAATGGTTTTGCTATCTATTGCTGATAGCTTTTGTTGTTGTTTAAATGCTAACAACGGCTTCATATCCGTTGCTGGTGGTATATTGTTTTAGTTCTAATTTATTTTTGAAGTTCCCTGAACATGCTTAACTCGGATTCTGAAGCTAGCTTTTCTCAGAGAGTTGAAACAACGATTTTCATCAACTTCATCCAACAAAGTTTTTTAGTAGGATGACATTTTTTTTTTAATTTTCAGCATGAATTTTGTTTTAGCATCTCTTACACTTTTTTGAGTTGTCCAAACTTTATCCTATTGAATTGCGTCAAAAAGGCGAATCTTAAGGTAATATGTATGAGTGGGTGTACCATTTTACATGTTCTGCACGGTGTCGTTAAATATTAATAGTATCATCATCATAAACAATGACATAATAACCAAAATATTATACCAAGATTAATGTTAGATTTGATTTGGTTTTAGAAAATAGCTACAATAATGATACTCATGATACTAGTAGTCTTTTCACGTTATTTCTCAACTCACCATAAAAGAAATCAGACATATATTTTTCTGTCAATAAAACTAATATAAAAACGCGCCATTGACTATTAAAAATAAAACCTGAACAACTTATTACCTGACGATTTGTAGCAATATCCGATATACCTCCGAGGGCTCAAATACTATTTTGAGGTTTTCTGATATAACCAATTTCGCCCAACCCTAAGGGTTCATACTTCCTTTTTGTCCCCAGTAATAAAACCGGCTAAGGACTCTCAATTGGTAACTAAGTAGTTACACTTATTATGAAGTGCGGAAAAAAGTTAAAACCCTTTAAGGCGGTCATTCATTTCAATGTCAGCAAAGACTTAAAGAATAAAACAATAGAACCAGTCTTATAAATGATTCTATTTGAATGATAAGCTTAAAGATAAAAAGAAAATTGCCTTGGTGTATATTCCTGTTGCTTTTAAAGAAAGAAAAAACACGCACGCGAGTGCACGAGCGGGAACGTTTTTCACGGAGGCTATGTTTTGGGTTCTTAAATGTGTCACTAATACTACCTCATTAATCATGATCTTGTCAATAAAACAATACCATTTCTTTTGTATTCGCGAATGCTAATTACTACTAAAGCCGATGCTTCAGCACTCGAGGCGTGAATTGAAAAAGATGCTGACTATTGAATGTGGGTCTGAAAGAAATCACGAAGCTAGCGATTGCAGAGGCATATATATATATTTCCCGAAGCGTAAGTTTTCCCGAGTATAAAAAGGAGTATACATCTTATATGAAGTACTATACAACTTCTACACGTGGTAACAATAAATCAAACGTCATCTAGCTTTTATTAAAATCGTGTTTTTATCACAAAAAGAATGATCTGGTCATACGTAGAAACGTTGGTGCTTTGATTTTTAATTTGGGCAAAAAAGACGATGTTTTCAATCATGATTTCAAGCTTAATAGATTTTGATTATGGGCTACATACGTTTTAAAGCACATTTTGTATGGAAGATTGAAATCATTTGGGGCAATCGGCACGGTTGAACATATTTTTTAAACAATGGTTAAAAAGTGACAAAAAACCCTTTAAAATTTAAAGCTTGCGCCATCATTGGCAATTAAATTATTCACACTAAGAATGAAAAACTATAATACAAAGCCACCAACACAGTATAGCCAAACTGCTAAAAATGTAGAATGTGTTCAATCGAAACACATTTAGAACATAATTCTGAACGTATTTTAAAATTGTTCAGTATACGTACAAAACCAGCAACGACCAAGAACGTTCGAACACTTTAAAATTTGTTCAGAACATTTCTGCCAACAAGGTAAACAGGCAGTATGTGTATTGCAGATACACTGGAAGTAAGTTACTTCATTTTCCCTGGGAGAAAATGCTATCAGCAGTAGATAGTAAAGCAATTGTTAGCACTTTGAACAGAAACGAAATGCCAACAACAGTAGATAGTAAAGTTATATCGTTAGCATTTAAAAGAAAAAGAGACAAAAGAAGATATTCATTCAAACAAAAACGAAATTATATCAGCAGTAGATAGCAAAGTCAATGTTAGTATTAACAGAGACAAACTTGATGCTATCAGTAGTAGATAGTAGAGCCATTATTAGCATTTGAACAGAGACAAAATATTAACAGCATAGATAGCAAAGCCTTCGTTAGCATTTGAACAGAGACAAACTATTATCAGCAGTAGATAGCATTTTAACAGAGACAAAATATTAACAGCAGTAGATAGCAAAGCCAATCGTTGGCATTTGAACATAGACAAAATGCTATCAGCAGTAGATAGCATTTGAACAGAGACAAAATATTATCAGCAGTAGATAGCAAAGCCATCGTTAGCATTTGAACATAGACAAAATGCTATCAGCAGTAGATAGCATTTGAACAGAGACAAAATATTAACAGCAGTAGATAGCAAAGCCATCATTAGCATTTGAACATAGACAAAATATTATCAGCAGTAGATAGCATTTGAACAGAGACAAAATATTATCAGCAGTAGATAGCAAAGCCATCGTTAGCATTTGAACGTAGACAAAATGCTATCAGCAGTAGATAGAAAAGCGTTCGTTAGCCTTTGAGCAGAGACAAAGTATTATCAGCAGTAGATAACAAAGCCATTGTTAGCATTTGAACAGAGACAAAATGCTGTCAGCAGTAAATAGAGAAGCCATTGTTAACATTTTAACAGAGACAAAATGCTATCAGCAGTAGATAGCACAGCAATTGTTAGCATTTTGAACAATAGATAGCATAGCATTTGAAAGGGAAAAAAATGGGACAAAATGGTATCAGAAGATTATAAATTTATTGTAATCACAATCACTCAATGTTGTTTTCCTCAATCTATGAGTTGTAAAAACATTAGGAGATTCAATTACATATTTCAAATTATTATAAGTAATTTCGCAAATGAAACTTTGAGCTAACAAAACAAATTGGCCCACCTGTGTCAAATTTAAATATTTATTTAGGCGACAGTCGTTTTAAAATTTACAAATTCACCGTGATGTAAAACTAA
>JXSR01S046669.1:156472-172649 GCA_000969725.1 Ophiothrix spiculata
AGAAAGGGAAATTTTCAAATTATCGATGACATTATATCACCACTGTTTGATCACTAGTAATATATAGTCATTTATAGCCAAAGGCGCATTATTGGTGGCGCTATTCCTAAAAATCAAGTTTTCAGGTTTTAAGAATATATGACCCTTAGTTTTGGCATTTGACATATGGATAAGGTAAAGGAGACCAAAAACAAATTTTATTCATGTTAAATTCACACAAAAAATGTTTAATTTATGCAATATGCATATAATTAATTTCAAAAAATTAATAGCGCCACCAATAATTAAATCTCAAAAAATGGGTTCATGCAAGGATGACAGTTGGTACATCATTTTAATTGATAATTAAACGGTGTCATCCAATGTTGTTCATAATCAAAATTATATTTTCTAAAGATTACATTTTGCTGATAATCAAACGGCGTTGTATACATACTATTATTTTCAATAACTGAATGAAATCATCATTTTTTTTATAAATTACATGAGCTGTCTTCTTTAGCTAGCATCATGTTCATAAAAAGCGTAATATGCAGATGCAGTATAGAAAGCATTATTTTTTATAAGCACAATATGATATCTTCTGTAGATAACACGATGTTGGCAACTAAAGGGTGTTATCTAGTATAGGAAGCATTATTTTATAATCAATGTTTGGTATCTTCCGTAGATAGCATCATGTCGACAATTAAGGAAGATAATCTAAAGTATAGATAACATTATATTTATAATAAAAACTTCGACATCTTTTTTATGTAGGCCTAACATTATGTTGATATATAACTAACTGGCACTGACCAGTTGTCATGGTTGTGTTGATGATCAAAAAATGTTTCTACAGTAGAAAGCATTATTATTTGCCAACTGAATGAGATATCTCATTTAGATAACATTATAGCGATAATTATATGTGAAGTAGATGTTTTTATAAGCAAAATGTGGTATCTTCTGTAGATAGCGTCATGTTGATAATCAAAGGAGTATAAATTATCAAAAGCTTGATATCTTGTGTAGATAACATTTTGTTGATGTTTAAATAAAAAGGACAATGTACAGTTGTGTATGAGTTTGATAAGTTGTACATTATTTTTGAGAATGAATACATAGTGAGTAAATAACTTATCATTTACATTTTCACTTTTTTGAATTAACTTAATTAGAGTTATAAAAATAAAATTATTTTTCAGATACAACCAAATTCATTCAATGATTCAAGGAGTGGGCTATTTCATTTGAAGAGTTTTAATATATTTAGTGGGCCACTAAAACTCAAAAAGTGGGACATGTTGTACAAATGAACTTGCTTTAATAACCCAAAATGATCTCGCAGCTCTTATCGTAGGCAAAGTGTAATTAGCTATACAGGTTATAATTTTATATACACTGAAGAATCAGAAAGGCCTTATCACTGCTTATGATAGATGTACAGTGTATGCCATATTTAGTCACGAGTGAGATTTTCAACAATCATCTATAGACCTGATAACTACCAGTAAACACATTCTCTTTAAAGCCTTTTGCAGAGATGGACTTCGATCTTTCACCACTCATCGGGTCCTCCTTGATACGCTCGCTTTTAATCTCAACATCCAAGTTCCATGTGTACACAGTTTCGTCATATGTGAACACGCTATAAATCTTTCGATTGCAATTAGCACTGTTTGATTTAGCCAAATGCTATTAGCATTAATTATTGTTATTTCAAATAAGGGTGTCAATGTTCGAGTGACGAAATTATTGCCGTCATGTTTTTGACAGAATATTTGTCTCTTTAAGGGGCCACACCACTGATTGACCAGGGCGAACACCACTATTTAGCTTCATTGGCTCATTTTTGCTATACGAAATCACTGATTGGCTTAATAAATATCACAACATTAATGTTGACCAATAAGCGACTAGCTCTGAGAGGGTTGGAACCCACAGGATCCATACGATAGAGCAGACGATCTGAATAAACTTCCAGGTATAATATGGAAACAAAAAAGTTGCTGAATTCAGTAACCTTTCAAAGCTGTTAAAACGCCGACTCACGTGCGTAACAATCGAGTGACTTCTCCCTTCGACATGTTTATGCACACTCTGCCTCTTAAAAGTCACGCTTACTGCTCATCTTCGTGCTCAGGAATGAGAAGCAATTCTGCATGTTTAAAGACGAAATTGAAATGATGTTTAAAATGTACATAAATCGGGCTGTAATTGTACTTTTTCATGCAGTCGGACTTTTTTAACCCTTTTAGAGCGATGTGCACTTTCAGTGGTTAAATTATTCTATTTTTCATCATAAATTTTCAATCAATTGAAGAAGAAAATAAACAACACAAATTTTATTTTGATTCAACACAAGTTCCAAAGCGTGATTGTCTTGAAGTTTTGATACCAGCGAATCGGAATTGCTATGATTATTTAGATTTGGTTTTATCTCATCTCTTGGCAATTGGAGTTTATCTCTTATTTCAAAACGACTTTGAACTCGTTTCAATTCAAATAACATCTTGCTATATGGGGTTATAGAGTTAAAAGGTTCAGTGTTCATGGTCAGAGGCGGGATAGGATCGGCTAGACTATATAGATGTTACATAATTTTAAAACAAAAGAATACAATCCATATCTTAGATTTCACAATTTTGAGGTTTCATCTTAATAATTTATACCACAATCATGTTATAAGCTTTAAGCTATTATAAACTGTGTTCTCTTAAATGATCCGTCTTTGTTTTTAAATAAAGACATCTTATAAACTACAGTGTTTTATTGCAAGGCATCAAAGACTGCAAAAACAACAAAGGATCCATCCAAAAGTCGCTTTATAATGCGAAATTGAAAAATAAACAAGCCCTAAGCTAAAATCAAATCTTGAAGCTTGTCAGACCAGAGATGTCTCGCTTAATATTTCGCTTATAAGAAATGGCGCGTAAGAGCATTGAATATTGAAACCACTTAAAATGTCCCTAGCAACCAGCAGACAATTTCCATTTATTTTCCCGCTAAAAAGTCAACGCCTCGGAGTAAGTGATGCTGGTGAAATGACGGATTTATATAATGAAACTTCATTAGTCAGTCTTGACAATCACTTTATGTCTCCGGGGGATCTTCTCAAATTCAATACGGGGTCAGTATTCAAAATTCATAAAACAGTGTCCGTCTCCCTCGATCGATTGTCCATTTTTACACAAACCATAGGATATCGGGATAGATAAAGCACCCAGAGAGACTGCGATGCAGTGTTATCCCTCTTTTAGCTGAATTTCAAATCAGATTTACTCCAAAACCTTTCTTACTCAATTTCATAACTTGAACCTTTTTCGCAAGAAGGAAATGGTCGGTCCCTTTTAGAGGTCCCTTTTTATGAAATGTGCGAGTACCCCTGCTCCGGTCTTGACAGTCACTTTTGTTAAAACAATAAATCTCAGCTGTCTGAGATGATATGGTATAGTCTCTTTCACATGACTTGCAGATTTTCTCATTCGATTTGACAAGTTTACACATTTATGGTTTGGTATGAGACTAGATGACGTTGCATTTGTAATATCAAACTGAAGGGAATGAATGAACTCTTCTTTTACATTTTTGTACTTTTTTGATATTAATATCTTTTTGAAATGTTATTTCCTTATTTCTTTTTTATTTCTTATTTTGTGCTTTACGAGTTATATGATGAGCAGATTGGATGTTAAGTTGCATAAATGCCTTCAAAGAGCAGACGACATTTTGGAAACTTTTACGGAAAAGTTTACGCGCTAAAGAATGCTTCAATCTTGAAGAATTAAGGATTTTGTTCAAATGATCACACATAAGCAGTTTTGAATTGGGTTCAATTTTTCTTTAACGTGTGAAAAAATGACGAAGTACATGCAGGATGTATGGTTTACGTTTCCATACCTTCTTGAAATATTATGCATGTTATGTGCAAACTTGGTTATATCAAGATTCAAGTTATTATTTGAAAATATGGTCGCTTATATGAGAGAGCAAATTCATAGCCCCTTAAATCGCCTCATGTCATATTTTTGTGGGCAAGGATGGACAGCCTCCCACGCCCATACGTTATTCAACAGATTTCCTCGCAAAATAATAATAATGCTTTTGGCAATGAATTAAAGACCAGTATGTTATACTCAAAACTTAAAGTCATAATACAAAATCACGACTTGAAATTCATGAACTACATTTTGCACACGCATCAATGTATCCATATAAACAATCTTAGAAAAATGTGTAAGAGGAGAAACAACCTATAATGGCTATAAACAAACTCTCTAAAATGGAAAGACTTACTTTTAAGTCTTCAATATTGTTATTAGTGATGAACCTTTTCAGATACTAAAATTTTTAAGTCTCGAAAATAAGATTTATTTCAAATCAGTCTTTTCGACTTAGAAATTAACCTAATAATGATTCAAAATGTATTTTTAAAACCAGAAGGTTTTATGTTTAATCCAAAAAGTCAGCAATAGTCTTTTCAAAGTTTTGTCACTGAAATTTAGAGAGTGGAATAATGCATGGTTTTGGCGTGTTTATGTATAGTTCTTTTGAATCAAAAAGCTCACTTTTAAGATATATTTAATTATAATCTATAATTTATTATTACTAGATTCGGACTGTAATAATTATAATTTTGATTCTATGTCAAAAACACAATTTTAATATAACAAACTTTGTTGAGACTTAAAATTTTAAATCTCTGAAATGTCTCATCACTAATAACAGTCTATAAGTAAATCTTCCCATTTTAGAGAGAAGGTTCTGTAAAGAATCTAAAATAAGATTATAGAGCCCTTCCAATTTTGTTAATGTTCATAGAACGACTCTATAATAAAAAGTTTTATCCATCAAATGAATCGTTGAAATTACAGCACATGCATGCAATAATTTGAAGAAAAAAGTTACCTTATAGCATGAAAAAAAAGCGATACGTTTGAATGTTGTAATATACCTTTAATAAATTATTATGGTGGTGATTATTATTTGAAACAACCTGTATCATTTCTACCCATCGCACCATTCTTGTATCATTAGGCAAAAAACAAATTGTTTGGTTGCCCTCCACAGCTTTTTTCAGAGAGGGTCGGTCGGTCGTGTTTTTTTTTTCAATACTCTTCCACGGCCGCTAGGTCGATTGGCCGCTCTAGCCTTCACAACTTCCCCCGCGACATCTAAATCAAAACAATCAAATTACTCTTGTAGTGATTTGGGACATCCTAAACATTCTGAGGGTTGAATATAAAAAAAAAAAGCAAAAATATAACTCTTTTTTTTGTAGTTTTCGGTAAGTTTGTGCATATTTTTGAAGGAAAAAAATTGGGTCGGGCTGAAAAATAGGGTCGGTCGGTGGAGGGCAACCGAACAAATTTTTTTTGGCCTTCGCTTTGTGCATCACGACCCTCTCACGCCCCGTCATTTTGCACAGATTTCTTTGCAAATAACACGCTGTCGGCAAAGGATTATACGCCCAAGATGCTACAATATGGTTCCTTTCCGTAAAACAAACTTCTTAAATCTGTCAAATCCAAAATTATGTGCAATTTAATTAAGGGTACGTAATCACCGTATGAACCTTTCAAATTGGTAATTTACACATAATTTTATCTTTTTAATGATATTCCATATCTGTGAGAAGGTTCCAATAAAGAACCCTTTTTGTCCTCTAGGGAGAACTCTTTTATCAAAACAGGTTCAGAATAGGTTCTATAACTCCTAAATGGCTCCTTCAGCTTCACTGAACCTTTTTTGAGCAAAGACTAGAGAACAGTAAATGGTTCTTTGTAAAACAGGAAAAGATGTTTTATGCAAGAATAAATCACTTTAGAGGACTAAGTGTGTCTTCTCTTCCCTGCATTTGCAGATTTTGTAAATACAGAAAGTAAAATAGGCCTCAATAACCTACTCGAATTTTTAAGGCTCTACAAAGAACCAACAAACGTTCTTGTCAGAACCTTTTAATAACCGTTTAGATGAAAGAGTTCTACCTCGAGGACAAAAAGGATTCTTAATTAAACCTTTTTACCGTTTTTCTGAGTGTAAATGTTTAAGACCAATTTTACAACTGAAGATAACAGTTTGGAATGCTATCTACTGAAGATAACATTTTTGTACAAAATATGTTATCTACTGCATGCAGATATTATTTTAGCTTAGTGCAAGAGAATAATCTACTGTAGATAACATTTTAGTGTGATATTCTTTTTATTGAAGATAGCATTTTATTGACAGAAAACATAGAGATCATTTTGTTTTCGTTATCTGTTCCATTTAGTCAGTACCCACGATACCTGAACGATTTAGTGTGCATGGTATAACTTTGATCATTTTTGATGTGAATTCCATAGGACAAATATCGAAAGTTTAAGAAAACATATTCCTATTCTATAGCTAAAAAGCTTGAAATAACTAAGATAATTCTAAGGATATTGGTATATGCGCAGAAATCATTATCTGATGATTCTTTTAAGCTAAAATGTTTAAGTCAAATTTCGTACTTTACAATACTTTTACCACATGCAATTTCTCTCATAAGATCATGTATTCATTGCCTTCAATAACATATCTTATTTCACAAAAGTGGCTCGTGTATCCTGTTATCGAGATACAATAGTACAAAATTATGGCATAAAAGATTACATGATAGAATTTTAGGATAAAGAAAGTACCCTTAAAACGCAATCTGAAGCTATTGGGGTTAATACGATATACTACCATACTGCGCGTAATTGTTTTTACAAAACTGCTCTAAATTCATCGGGGTTTTTCAACGCGTGGCAAACACGTGTCAGGCGGCCCATAATCTTTTGTCATTTTAACTTTTCAAAAATAACTCTAAGCAAATACAGAGGTCTGTGATTTGTGGCAATCTGTTCAGAAATGTAGAATTTGTTAAGCTTAATGCGTATCTGCTGCACGTATAAGCTTATTCCCAGAAGTATCACAGCCGTATGAGTTGTTGGAAGCTTAATCTTATTCTCTCAAAACACACCATTTCTGTCTTCAAATACATATCAAGGAGTTTTAAAGACGTCGTGCAGAATTCCTTGACGTATTGGTCAAATATTTCATTCAATGCGGACTCGTTAGTATAACGCCAAACCAAAAGTTGAAAACCACTGCCGATAATCCAAAATTTCGACGATATAGTTTCGATTAAAAAAACTTTAGAAAAAAATCCTGGACGTTAAGCAAAATCATTTTTTAACAATGAATTGAACCAATCAATTGCTGCAAAAATAACGAAATTTAAAAACTCTTATACTCCTTAAGGGCCAAACTGTATAGTCTTGGACGATCTGTTCTAATCTATAACGGGGCTTGGTGTTGTAAACCATCAAATGTTTGGTATCACATACAAAAAAGTGTGGTGTGTCACCGTTTTTTCATCACCAAGCCTCCATTATTATTAGAAAATACATTGGAATTGTATTTTAGATTAAGATAAACAAAACCATGTTGCAGCAAATATGTGATAGCTCATAGTATGTCCTGGCCCTTGGGGCGCATCATTAGATTTCCAGGGGGTAGCAGGAAGTTTTTTGGGGAAAAACTCCACCTCCACAGGCAGAAGAAAAAAACATTTACTCCCTGAACATAGGCAGAAAAACAGTATTTTCCAGGGGAAAAAATCGCTCCCGAATGGGGCGCGAAAAACAAATCACCCCGAAACCAACTTCCTGCTCCCCCTGGAAATCTAATGGTGCGCCCCTTAGTATCTACAATGAACCGATAATGATAAAGTAGTTTAACACTTTTAGTTCGTTAAAAAAAACCTTTTAGGGGTTCTCGAATTTCGAAGAACAAATTCTTTGACATAGAGGTTCCATATATCAGGACAAACATATATAGAACCACTTTTTCTGAGTGCGTGTCCCTTAAAATTCATCATTAAATTCTAACCAGGATTAGCAAAAATATAACATTTGAAATAGTGGAAGACTTTATGCACTTTGTATAAATAAATATAAATTTTCACCAGCATAAAAACTACTTTAAAGTTTAAATATCGGAAAAATGTCTATGCCGTTTCCGGGGGTGTCGCAAAATGACGGAAAACATGGTTCCGTAAGTAAACGCGATGTCGTGGAAATGGGTCGGACATTGGCGACGTACGGAACTCCGTGTGTGTTCTCTTTGCCGTGTTGACGTGGTGAAATTATGACAAATAAAAATGATGACGGGAAATAAAAATGGCAAGAATTTTTTTATGATTTTTAAGGTGTTGTAAAAGTTTAAAATGATGGTGTAAGCGTGGGAGGGAAACGCTATGACAAATGGATATTGTTTTAGGGCAAATATGTGATTTATTTAAGAAATTTTGGTCTAAATCAAATATTTTCATTCTTTTCCAAATGCCATCTTAAATATTTTACTTTTTCTTATTAATATCAAACCGAAGATAAATTGTTATTGACAAACGATAAAAAAAATGTAATTCTGCAATGGACATTTCATTAAATTATACAAGGCCAAGTTATTTTCAGCAAGTTCAGTATCAGAATTTTTGCCAATAAAATGAGCTTGCCGAAACACAGTTTCTAGAAAAAAGTGTTTCACAGTAAAAAAAAATCGTCTTTTCTTTCGATAAACAATATCGACTTATTTAATATTTGGCTTTGTCATATATAGCTCGATGTAGACAATCGAGTAGGCTTATGAGCCCCTCCTCAACAAGTCATCATTGTCATAGCAGCGTGTTTTTACAAATCTCCAATCATAGGCCTAGGCTAAATGGGACCTTTTTTCTTGGCAGTATTCAAAAGCTATGTTAAAAAAAAAAACTTAGGTCTACCTTTTGAATCTCATGTCGCTGCCATTGTCAATTGGGCTATTCCAGTTGAAGTCCACATATTCGAGCGGCACTTTTTGACAAATTTGGGCTATTAATCCAGTTAAAATCCATATACCCCCTATGGAAGACATCACCTTAACCTCCCACACAGGGAGTGTGAATTTCAAATGAGGTAATCTAAATTGGTGACTCCATTAAAAATTCACACTCCCTCTGTGGGAGATTAAAGTAATGTCTTCCATAGGGGGTATATGGATTTTAACTGGATTAATAGCCCAAATTTGTCAAAAAGTGCCGCTCGAATATTTTTGCCACCATGGTCTCTTAAAAGTATCAGTCCGCCCTGTTTACCGCGTAAGATCATGACTAATAGATTTACACACATCTGTGTTTTTTATGAATTTCATTAAAAAATCAAGATAGAAGAAAAATAACCAATAAAATGTAATTTGGTTTTCTAAAAATAATTCTACAATATGAAAATATTTAATGTTTTATTTTATGACATCTTATTTTCCACGTAGACCTAAAAATGTGTTCCAACTGGTTTTGATAAATTTAATGATTGCGCGCAAAGAAAGGATTGAATTTTGATTTGCGGTATTTATCGGATTAATACCAATTAATTCCCAAAATATTTTGTTTACATCGGTGATTATAAAGATTACTGTGCGGTAGGTATAAAATGTGCTCCGAACAAGCTAGATCGGTTCTCGGCTGTTGGCCTATACTGTATGTACAACCCGACCCGGATAATAAGAACGGGGAACTATTCCTAATTCCTGCTTCACCTGAAGCAATACATGAATTCAATTACATTTTAGCTTTCAAATCAAATCGTATCGTACATTATCTCTCTCTAAATCCGTCGGAGTTTGATACTCCTTATTAGTAACTTTAAATGGATTTTATATCCGGGAACTTTATATCTATTAGTATTACTAGTAACCGACTGTCAATGTTTAAAAACTACGGCACCAGCGGATAAGTGACAAAATAGAATAGATATGTGCTAATTCAATCGGCTAATTTTAGCCAAAAATCTTTACATTTGCGCAAAACTTGGCAAAGTTGACTGAAAATTGACATAATATCTGAAAATCCGCGCGAAGCTCCCAAATTGTTTGATTCTTCACAGTAATCTGCGTACAAGCGGCTGTGTAAGTGGTCTGCAGGGATCAGGATCTCAGATTTGGATCTCGGATTCAATGCGCATTTATTTGGATATGGGCTCTATAGATACCTCTAAATTGTCCGACACTGACAATTGTTTAAACTGGCAATTCAAGTATACAGATTTTATCAATTAGATCTTATCAAACCACTATATAGAATCATATCACATGCTAATTGCTGACGGTCATTCTCCTTAATTACGAGCATCACAATAAAGCTTTGACGTTCTTAATTTATTATATGAACTTGAGACTAATGACCCTCATCAATCACACCCCTGTCCTAGTGACGTTTTATTTCAAAAGAAGACGCGTTGATTTCAAACCAAGATTTCGTGGTGCATCATCCTGTTATTATCTATCATTTTCATTTATCAAAATGACTTTGAATTTACTATTTCATATAGCATGTAAAATATATAAGATAATGATATAAAAATTATAAAATATGAACCAGTCACAACGATGAAAAAGGGCTTAGACGACATTTATAGCATAAAATAAAGTACGTATAATGTACAAAAGTTTATACTGAATGTGTGCCAAACGGACACCACCGTATGGATAACAAATTGAATGTATATATAACGGGCATCCGGGGGGGGGGGTCTTAACAAAAATTGTGTGGGGATGCTCAAAGTAGACTTCAGCATTTTGACCACCGCTATATCTCAAAAAGCGTGATTTTGTGACCCATCTCTATACCATTTTTCTAGAAAAGGCACCCAATTTTGGGAAAATTGGGTGTTTTTTCGGCAAAATGTTCCTAAATACATCTAATTTTGCAATTGGGCGCATTTGGGTCTGTGACGGATCCGGAAACCCACCCATCAATATACCAAATATTACGAAAATGCACCCAAAACCTTTGAGAACCCCCGTGTACCATTTGTTAGTAAGAACCCCCCCGGGACGGGCATATATGGGTAAATGTATTTCTGTCGAACTGTTCACATGACGAACAACAATAAAACCTTCAAGTTGGATTATGTACGTTATGCGCATGTTTGGCTCTATACGGTGATGTGTGACTTACCCCTTATGTAGTATACGTTCTAACTCCACATGAAGACTCAGCCACACATGAAAGGAAACAATATTTGAGACCATTTTATAGAGTTAGGCCCAACACTCTTAAAATGTGTAAATTGATGAACAATCAGAATCGCAATGAATTATCCAATCTTGTTAAATTCTGTTGCTGTATAATGAAAACGTTTAATTGAATTGTATATAGGCCTATAATGGGCTTACATTCTCTTTGAACATGTACCATAAAATTTTGTAGTTAAGTGTCTATAAATGACACTAAGTTATGTATACCTTATGTATCTAGTAACATTCTCTTATACCTATGTACTGGTTTTTATAGAGATGAATAAAACTTGTAAACTTGTAACATAATCGTATAGAGCATAAACTTATACGAATAACGTAAAAATGTTCAACATACTATAGTCCTGTGCCAAACGGACTACTGTGGGATAACGAATTGAACGTGTAACGGACAAACCGTATGGAATAACGTATTGAACGTACTTCTAACAAACACATGGCGAACAACAATGTATAAAACAAAACAATAATGGGATTAAGTACGTTCTAAAGGGGTAAGTTTGGCTCTAAACGGCTCTGTGGCTTTGTCATAGATCACCGTTTATAACCCAAACGTATGAATAACGTACACTGTTTCGGTCATCGAAATACATTATCGATTGCCAAATCAGTGTACGTTATTCGTACTTTTCGTGATGTGTGACAGAGCCCCCAATCAGAAAGAGCCCTGAAGTCCAGAGAACTTCTGCTCAATGGCCTGTTATGACTCCAGTATTATACACTTTTATCGTGTTCATCCAAAGAGGAACTGAGTGGAACCATATCGGCGATACACTTCAGGTCTTATTTCCATCGCTATTATCCGTGACTGGACCTCCTTTATCTTATTTACATCATTTTATTGAGAATATAAGTTTTAGGGCCAAAATTGAGTTTGTATAAAGTTGTTAATTTAAAAACAAGGCAAAATCTTATGACTGTAACAAAATCCTCTTGATAACATTATTAAACACCACTTCTGTTGCACTAATTACGATTATTTAGCACGCGCCTCTTTTGTAGCTTTTTGTAACAGTAAGGACTTTATTTCTGCGTGTTTATTTTGTTTTAAGGAAACAATGTAATTAGCCCTGTGATTGCAAACAGATACTTTTAAATTGTGGGTTGGATACAAGAAAGCAGTTCAGCCCTGGGGTTTGATTCCTTAAGTTTCGATATTGCCGATGCAACTGTTGCAAATTCAGAACACTCCGCAGACCGGGGGTACCTGATACACCTCCATATACTACTATTTGTCATATAGGTTCCTTCGACGAGAAAGTGGTTGTTTGATGGCCTTGTTGACGTAAATTTGATGGTTTTTATTTTTGCTGATAACGAATCCAAACGTAAAGGAAAAAGTAGTTCACAATACCTGGGTTTTTTTAACTTCAAAGGTACATGATTTCCTTAAAATTTGAGTGATTTACCACACATATAATATAGGCAAAATTCAAAAGTCAATGTTTATGTAAAATAGCATTTGTTCCACATATTCATTTCATTTCATTTCATTTCATTTCATTTCATTTCATTTTTTTTTTTATTTTGTGTTGTGTTGTGTTAGTTTATTTTTTGATTTTCAAATATATCATAGCTTTTGGGACGTACTTTGAAATACTGTAATAGAAAAATATATACTAAAAATATGCATTTTCTTAAGATTAATGTACCTCAAACAGCTGCGAAACAATACAGTATAAGAAAACCTAATATGGACCAAAACCGACAAATGAGGCTCGAGGATGGTGATGAAAATAAGAGCACCCCATCCCCCAATATCTTTGAACCTCAACATGTTCAAAGTGCTCTATAGAATTCTGCTTATGGGTTTATTCGAGACAGAGTTCCTAAGAACAACAATTAAGATATTTTACTGTCAGATAAAAATCTGCCACGTTTTTGCTCTTAAATGAAATAATGGAAAAGATAAGGTTAAAAATCAACTGCGGTTTTTGAGAGATTAGAGTACTAATATGAGAGGAAGAGAGGAATTTTGATCAAGATTTATATCTTTTTGTGTTATAGCATTGTGGTTGCAATGGACGTATTATCATGTTTAATTATCAAATTAAACTAGATATTTGCTATGATACTTTTCTATTTCAGTAAAATAAACCAAACCTCAGTGCTTTATCAATGGATGTATAATTGTCGAAAAATAAAGAGAGATTTGGCTTTAAAATAAGTGCCTATAACTACAAGTTGCAAATTTGACAAACGAGTCAATTTTATGGTTGAAATAAGAGCGATCGGTTAACATCATAATTCAGTCATGCATCTTAGAATAGAATCAAAGATTTCTTCAGGAGCACCTTAAAATATAAATTGCTAAAATAAAATCCTAAAAAACAAAAGTATACTCTTTACTAGTTAATGGTAGACAATTGTCCAACGAAGTATAGATATTATATTTTTTTTTCCCTGAATAAGAATTTTTCCAATTGAGATTTTGAGGTGTATATGATTAAATTTTGTTCGAAGTTTCATTTACCATCTTCTTGCATCAACCCTATGATCTATGTATTACATACTGTAGATGTAGCATTTTGCACCGTCTACTGTAGATAGCAATCATTAGGGACGCACCATTAGACTTCAAGGGGGGGGGGAGCAGGAAGTTTGGGTTAGGACAAGTTTTTTTTTCTCCAGCCTGGCAGGGAAAGGTGGTTTTTTTTAGTGTCTGATGAGGCATAGTTTTTTTATTTTTAGTTGTAGATGGGGCATTTTTCATTCCCCAGTGGGTCAAGTTTTTTTTTTCTTCTGTGTGTGGGTCAAGTTTTTTTTTCACCTTTGGGTGGGTCAAGTTTTTTTTTTCAAAAAACTTCCTGCTCCCCCCTTGAAGTCTAATGGTGCGTCCCTTAAGAAAAACCATACTAAATCTACTCCTGATCATGCTGATAGATAGAACGCATTTTTAAATTATCAACATAACAATATCCGTACTGAATATTGCAAAAACATACCAGTATTAACAGATCAGATTTTCTTATTAAAAATTTAGACCCAAATAATTTGAATACCATGAAACAAAACACTTTTCTTTATCTTTTTAAGTCATTCTGCGTGCTTTTTATTACAACAATGAAGACCTAGAACAAAAATCTTGTTGATACATCACATACACAAACATTTTGTTATTATTATTTAACGGACACGTTCACGGTTAAAAACCGTGTGCATTCTGGTCATTTGTTGTTCCAAGCAAAGGCGCACACGTTTCGGATCTATATTTAACCAAAACACGATATAAAAATCACATAGCCGCAGTCAATTCTCAAAATAAAGTTGTTAAATTTGTACCAGAAAAAACGATACCAAATTGCACTCAAAACATTAGTCTGTTGAACATATGCCCCGTAAGGTCTTTAAGCCCGCTTAGATATTCATTGCTAAAAACTTTCGATCGTTTTATATATTCATAGGTTTGGAAAAAAATCTGGCTTATTATTTAAAAGTTTACTCAGTGATTATTGGGATATGGCGAACAATATGAGCGGGTTTAGGAAGCATATGGCGCGGGTCGAATTCGCTTGAGGTCTTCATCGGGTACCGTCTAGTGCAGATGGGTTGAGCGAAAATCTTTGGTTGCTAAAAATCTTTGAGCGCGATTTCTGTTTATTTATTAAGGATACGGTTACTTTGTGTACAGGGTAGATCTTGTTCAAATTAGCGAGGTTGAAAAAGAGACCTTGTTACTATATATGTTATAACATTTAAAAATGAACTAAGTTATGTTGCCGTTTTTTAAGAGGGCATAATAATGAAAACTTCTTTGCAGCACAAATGTCCTTCAGTAAAAAAGTACTGAATTCACTCTTTTGTACATGATGTATATAACATATAGCGAAAACCAAGAGTGAAAGCAATATATCGCATATAAAATTATTAGCAACATATAAATATTTTCAGAAGACAATAATTATTATAACACTAATACTATATGTTCTTCTAAATATAAATAATATAACAAATACTATACGATACCCTAGACCTGTGGATGCTGCGATCTATGTATTTGATATAGGTAGCATCATACAACAGATGACATTGATAAGGATGTCATTTATAATTTTATAACAATATGTTTGAATAATACCACATCATCAACTATATGACCTATGCATTATAGGATAAAGGCCTATCTTCAAATCTTTAAATTTGGAGATATAGCGCGTTGTTTAGCATCAAAACACAACGCTTTGCTTTCTTCATTTGCTTTCTACATCAGAAAGCAATGTATCAATATGGAAGCTATCTACATAGGCCTACAGCAGATAGCATTTTACAGATGCTTCCTATACAGTAGATATCAATGTGTTAGATGCAAGTTACCTACAGCAGATAGTTTATAGTATATTTTGATCTGTCGATAATAATGTCAATGTGAAAGCAATCTACGGCAGATTTGTAGGTGCTTTCTACAGTAGATAGCAATGCGATTATATTGGATTTTTACAACAGAAGATAGCATTAAACTTGGTTTTTCTCTTCCCAGGTTTATACTGTTTAAATAGTCTGATATCTACTGTAGGTAGCATTTAATGATCCGTCGATGTTTTGATGTACATGGATATATTTCAAAACTAAAATTTCATCTTTGGGTTCTTCTTTGAGCTTACATATATAGTGTCTTTAAACCAAAAATGTGACATCTGATGACTCAACGAATTTAACGTCACATTTTGTTTACAAACTCTGAAAGATAAATGCCTATATAAAAATCCGCGAATCTATTTATCAGATTTATAATTAGATAGATTTCACGACTAAACCATAAATATTTGATCCGAATTTGATTGTCATATTCAGCCTGGGCCACCCCGAAGAGCCACCCTCAGTGGCGGCTGGTGTTTGTTCGGGTCCCGGGGGGTTACTTACATTGACAAGGTATACGTATATATGTGCCTGCCTTTTGGGGTGATTTTTCCAGGATTTTAGTATATCAATGGGGTGTTTTTCATCTCAGATGAAAGCACCCAATTTTCATAAATATTGGTTGCTTTTGGGAAAATTTGCTAAAAAAACACCCAATTTGAGTAAAATTGGGTGCTTTTCCATTAAAATTGGTATACTGATGGGTAGGTTTTTGAGCCAAAAATAGGTATAGAGATGGTCAGTTTTTGGACTC
>JXSR01S046677.1:0-15162 GCA_000969725.1 Ophiothrix spiculata
TTCCGTATTTACTAAATGAATGACAGAAACAGTCATTTACTAAATGAATGGCACCCAAGACCCCCTTT
Organism: Ophiothrix spiculata; assembly: GCA_000969725.1. Classification (NCBI taxonomy): domain Eukaryota; kingdom Metazoa; phylum Echinodermata; class Ophiuroidea; order Amphilepidida; family Ophiotrichidae; genus Ophiothrix; species Ophiothrix spiculata. Next base: position 69 of record JXSR01S046677.1, read on the forward strand.
TAACACCTTGTCTGCCGCTCTCCAGACCCCCATGTTAAGTACATTCTGTTCATAAGTCTATTTTGTAAGTTTAACTCCAAACAACCGGTTTTCAAACAAAGTTAAAGAAACTTTTTTACAAAATATTACAGAACACCCCTCCCCTGCGCTATTGGTGATATGGTATAACATTTGTCAATTTTGCAACAGCTCTTCATTGCTAGAGTGATACCGAGCCAATGTTACTCATTAACTTTATCAATATATTGGCAAAAATGATAGAAAGCAAAGAAATTAAAATTAAGCATATCTTGGAAACAGTATGTCCGATTTCCTTCAAACAAAAAACATTTTGCTCAGTGTTTTAAGCTTTACTTGTTCAATGTAATCAAGTGCCTCTAAATGCAGTTTCTAATTTCCAGAAACATCCTTTCGATCCACCTTAAGCATATCAGTTTTTCAGTACAAAATAAATAATAGAAGGTCCCTTCTCATAGTTTTGCAAAGTATGATTTGTTTTAAAGGAGCATGGTCCGATTGTTTTAACATTTTTTTCAAACTTTTTGAGATTTTATTGGAACCAAAATATTACTCATATTTTTCTCATAACCGATTTAAAATTTCACAGCTGAAACGTTATATATGAAAATGTGTCTAATTACCGTAACCATAATTAATTTTACACAGTAACATATACACAGCTCTAAAATATAAAATTGCCCATAAAACCAAAATGGTTTGACCCATTCAGCTGAAATTTGAAATTAAAACCTAGTGGTCATCTTTCATATGACACTGAAAACTAATTGAAAAATCGGACCAAGCTCCTTTATTTGCCCTTATTATTCTAATGCAATGACTTCCAACTAATCAAAGTATCACATAGCTAACTAATGTATCAGTATGTGATAAGAATGCTGATGTTTTCTTTCCACTTTGGGTACAATTTATATAAGTCCTTCACTAATTGAAGTATGTCATAGGTTAGTTTCTATTGATGAAATCGGTGTATTAGGAGTTATCTAAATACTGAAAATACAACATGAAAAGCCCCAGTCACTCTGTAAGAATCCAGCAAGCAGATATTCATGGGTTTTTGTAGCACTACAATCGGGCTCGACTGATTTGGTTTACTGACAAGAGAGGCCCGCCAGGTTCGGTTCGGCTGTCAGCGGCTTTATATAGATCACTGTTCTATGTAGAGCCTAAGTTAGTGAACTATATAGGTGAGGGTTGCAAGCTAGTGCGACTAGGGTTTTTGACCATCTATGCCTATTTATGCAAGTACTTAGCAGAAAGATTTAGTCGATAGTCACAATGTTCTGTATTGTCCAATTACCAGATACCAAATGGTGGTTGTTATATAGGCAAACTGGTGACTGTTCTGGTCAACCTTATTGAAGCACTCTCTAAAACAGGGATGCTCAAATACCGGCGTGTGCGCCAAATGTGGCGCTTTGACAAAATAATACTGATTGGCACTTTGACAGTCAGTCGATAAAAAAAAATACATTGGGAATATCAGAGAAATAGGCAAGTTTGGCGCTTTCCCCTACAATATTTTCATTTATGTAGTGCTATGTAAGGACTAGTTGAGAACCCCTGCTCTAGAACATGCTGGCATTCATATTTAATTGAACTGAATGGTATTCTGCTAATAGTCCATTCAGAAGGACCATGGGTGTGAGGCCGAAGACTTAAACAAGGAGATTGCCGTCCTGCCATAGTCCATCCAGATGGACCTCGCAATCAAACGCGAAGCCTACGGCGCTCGCTTGTTGTAAGGTCCATCTAGATGGACTATCCCTGCTTGGCATTGCCTCGTTGCCATGGTCCTTCCTCTTTGACAGCTAATGAAAGCTTGCAAGTTGTCAATGCTACAATTACATTTTTGTATCCATTTAACTAAGAGCAGAGGGCAGGTTAGGACTAGTTGATACAAGAGCTACTTGGAGTCCCTATTATCTCATTTATTTACAAGGTTAAGTCCTGAGCTCAGATTGCAAGAAGTGATGATGTTCACAATGATAATTGATACGATACAGGTCCTCTTTACTTTTGGGAGAATCAGGAAAGATAACTTAAATGCAAACTTTCATGCAAATCGATTAGGCAGTGGCGTAACCCGGGGCGTAACTCTAGTGACTTTTGGGGAAGAGGACCTCTTTACTATTTCCACATTGAACAGTTTCACCTAGTACAGGTTCAATATACAGACTATCTCACATTTTTAAAAAATCTGGTAGATGTACTGATGTCACTGAAAAATCCTGACTTCTGATGTGTCAACTGAGACCGTTCTATACTCTCTGGCATATTTCCTAAGACTTGAATGACAAGGTTCTTCAAAGGTATAAAAAATATATCCCTGCACCTAAATCAATATTGTTAACCATTTTCTTTACTATATTGTAAATAAAGTGTCATTCAACCTAAAATCTCTCTAGCAGAACAAAAACATTAAATACTAAGGTAAGGCTGCATAAAAAACCAAAGTCGTTTCTCATCCCCTCCCTCCTCACTTTTTGGTGCCGCATCACTTTTTTGGGGTAAAAATGCTAAAAAGGTGTTAAAAATTGAGCTAAACCATTTAAATATCAAGACCCCACTTTCCTTTTTAAAGAATTTGGTAATTTTCAATGTTTATAATGCCGTAACTGTCGTCAAACCAACATCTATCTAGGCCTACATCACATTGACTTAAAAGACAGGTAACTGAATGAGCAGTCAACATTTAGGCTCACCGCAACGTAAAAATAAAAAACACCTCCCTCCCGCCTCACATTTTGAGAAACCTTAAGACGAGAAACAACTTATTTTTTCTAATAACTCCATAATTATCCCACAGCAGAGTTTCATGTCAGTTTCAGTTTCTATCTACTACGGTTGTAAAGACATGGCTCTTTTTCTCCACACAATAATAACAAAATGAATCGAAATTTTGTGTACATAAGATTTTCATTTTTTCACCACCTTTCCAACTGAGTCACTTGCATCTCTGAGAGTGATGGTTACAAGTTCCTGAAGGAGGGAGCAGCACCCAGAGCAGCATTAACATGTTCAATGTCAAATAGCCAATGGTGGATCCCCCCCCCCCCCCCAAAAAAAAAATAACCCCCTGCAAATTTTCCATTTTTAATGGACATTTTAAATTTAAATTATGAAAAAAATGGGGTTATTGAGTGTGAAATTTGTGTTAAAAAGGAATTTAAAGCCAATATAAGTTTATGGGTTTTTATTTCGTGGGAGGGTTCAAATCTTTGCTTACCCCTCATTTGCCTCCACTGCTATTGTAAGGTCTGAGGCAGGGTATAACATTAGCCCTAACTTCTTTTTGTTAAGTCATTTATCATATGGTTTGATGTCAGAAACATTTGACTGCCTACCTGGATTAGAACCCGGGACCTCTCACACCCTGATCCAATGACCAGATATTAGAAGCTCGATTGAGGCAACCTCATTGCAAGCAACCTCTGGCAGGCACTGGTGTAGGACAACGGTTTGTTCGGGAAATATGAAAGTCCTAGATATGGGCAGAAAACAGTACTTTTTATAACAAATAAATATATGTAATTAAGTTCTGCTATCTTTTCCACACTTTGGCTTTCAAGTCAGCCAACAGAATTGACAAACTCAAAGGAGTAGAACTTAAAATCAAATTTTTAAAAACCAACAGCTCAATAGCAGGGCTCATGTTAAATACCTAGTCTGGGTCCAGGGTGCATTCTCTCAATCTTGCTTATCATACAAGTGCACCCCAACCCTCCCCATCCCTGATGGGTACATGTTCACACCCTACCAGATAATCTTGAAGTGTTAAGGGATCTGTCAGTTTCATGTTTATACATCTTCACATTAGAAAGGCTAAGGGCCAGATTTGGATGAAGGCAGTGGCATTAGTGAAGTGGTGATGAATGGTTGGTAAGTTGAGAGAACCTCAAAACCTGTAGGTTTGTGGGAATTACATGCTTACAGAAATGTTGAAAACGATAACTGAAACATTGGTTATTTTGGTTAGAAATTTTCTCTATTCCTCATTCTTTTCGCATTTCATAATTATGATAGGCTTAGGAATATAATTGGCATGTCCAGGGCTGGCTTTAGAGACTGAAGCTTCCCCCCCAACCCCCCCACCCCCATGATGTAAATCAGCCTGTTTTTAATGATTTTACCAGGTCCAGGTTTAAATCCTGTCAGGGCAGTGCTGTTTCATTTTCTTATTCACTTTCAACTTGATGTGTTTGAATTTGCCAGTGAGATGGACATATGATGGTAGGCCCTGGAATGAGCACAGAACCAATGCAACCAACATGGTCATCAAACATCACAGTGTATTAGGCTTTAAAAAAATGTTTGTTTGCCCTCCGCGACCAACCCTAAAATGCCAAAAATTTGGGTCTGGTATTTTAGTTTTTTTCCTTCAAACATGTATGAGACTCACAAGGTAGACCCAAAATTGTCAACGTAGCTTTTGAAAACTGAAAAAAGTCCAACATTTTTCAACGTAGATTAACTGAGAAGCAAAAAAAAAAGGCCCAAATTTTCAACATAGCTTGAGAAAACTGACAAGCAAAATAAATCTTTTAAATCAATCAGCCCTTAGTAACCAAACATCACCAGCCTTTTGCAGCCAAACAACCGCCCTTTAGCAGACAAAATCAAGTGGCCCATGTAGCGATTGCCAAACGCCACCGTTATCAATCTGGTCCTTCTTGATGGACTATCTGCTAATGACTAGAAAGCTTGCAAGTTGTCAATACTACATTAACATTTGTGTATCCATTTAACTAAGAGCAGAGGGCAGGTTAGAAACAGTTGATACAAGAGCCACTTGGAGTCGCTATTATCTCATTTATTTACAAGGTTAAGTTCCGAGCTCAGTGCAAGAAGTGATGATGTTCACATTGATAATTGATACGATACAGGTCCTCCTTACTTTTGGGAGAATCAGGAAAGATAACTTGGAGAAAATATGCCAACTTTCACCGATTAGGCAGTGGCGTAATTCTAGTGACTTTCAAGGAAGAGGACCTCTTTACTATTTCCACATTTTACAGTTTCACCTAGTATTGGTTAAACATACAGACTATTTTATACTTTTAAAAAATCTGGTAGATGTACTTATGTCACTGAAAAAATCCTGACTTCTTATTTGTCAACTAATGTTGTTCCATATTTAGGGGGGAGGGGGTGGGGGCTGTTGGGTGGGGGAGGTAGGTGCAATGGGGTGTTGTACCACCCAAATTCGACAATGTACCAAAAAGGTCCACAAAGTACAAAACCAAAAAACACCATTATTATGTTAATTTTATACTACAAAAAACATTGAAAACTTTTTGTTTCAGTGCTTGTCACTTTCTCAAAACCACTGAAATTAGTTTAGATTAGGGTTGACTAAAACCAAAATTTTACCTCAAAAAGGTCCACTTTTTGAAAATCTCACACCCTTTCTGTAACAAATCCTGCAAGTGACTACGGGCCTGATTTACATCACCTATCATCATCCTCAAACATTGCAATATCTAGCTACTACAGTTGTAAAGACATTGCTCTTTTTCTCCACACAATAATAACAAAATGAATCATGATTTTGTGTACATGAGATTTTCATTTTTTCATCACCTTTCCAACTGAGTCACTTGCATCTCTGAGAGTGAGGGATACAAGTAGTTTCTTCAAGTCCTAGAAGAAGGGAGTAGCATTGTAATGTTCAATGTCCTATAGCCAATGGTGGACCCCCCAAAATAGTGTTAAAAACACAATGTTTTAAACATAGGTGATACATTTAAACAGGAACCAGGTAATTTTATGTGGCAAACGTCAAGTATATTTTCAGACTATTTCATTCAAAATAACCAAGTTCACAAGTATATAAAAACGCTTCAGATTATAGTGTCAACAAAACAAAGAAAAAGTTTCCTGATCGTGCAATTCGCACAAGAGGACCGATTTTATGGAATACTCTTGATATAAATCTAAAACAATGTAAATCAGTCAAAAACTTTAGAAATACTTATCATAATCCAACATGATTGCCAATTATGATTTTGTTGCACCCTTCCCATTTTTGTGCTTTGTTTGGTTTTTATGTTTTGTATCCCTTTTAGTATTTACAGTTTTGAAACCTTGCTTTTTCAGGGGATGGACCCTTCGGGTCTTTTTGGCCTTTTGATCATTCCCCGAATATCATTGTCTTTATGTTTTTATTGTTTTTGATACTATAATTGTGATGGCTCACCCCGAAAGGGGGGACTTTGAAGATGATATCAATTTTGATTTTATCATGTCATCTGTTACAGCATTTTCTATGCTTTAAAATGACACCTTACTTGTTGAAATTGAAATTGATCAAGGCGATCAAATTTTACAACAGAAAATCTGCTGGAAATTCTTATTATTTTCTTTATTTTTTGCAACCTATTTTCATCAGTTTCTCGAAAAGTGTTCTGTCGCAAAGTCCCCCTTTTCAGGGTGAGTCATCACAATTATGTATGATATTTTGAATAAAGTGATTTGATTTGATTTGAAATCCATCCCCTGCAAATTTGACTAAAAATGATGAAAAGTGAAAAAAAAAATGTTAATGGACATTTTAAAAAGGAGTCTGAAGTCATTAAGTTCATGGGTATTTATTTGGTAGGTAGCTGAGTTACAAAGTCTTTGCTTACCCCTCCATTGCCTTAAAAGAAAATAGTGCCACTACTGCTATAGTATAGGATCTGGGACCAGGGTATAGCATTAACTCTTTATATAAGTTAGTTATCATATACTCAGATGTCAGAAACTTATGGCTGTCCACCTGGATGTGAACCACGGACCTCTCACATCTTGATCCAATGTCTGGGTTTAACAAGCCAACCACTTTAGGCATGCGTGTGTTGGAATACGGCAGGATTACGGTTTGTTAGGGTTTTACAAAAAACCTTAAGAGGCAGAGAAATGTACCTTTCATACTTCTCCACACTTTGACATGCTATATGACAAACTTCAGGGAGAAGATAAACAAATTATATCTTGCACAAGAGCATAACCAATGGCCCAATAACAGGGTTATGTAACGTACCTATACTTTGATCAACACTAAATAGGCGGGAATTATAGAGTGAATTATGAGGTTTTTCTTCATCAGCAAGTAAACATAATCCCACTTACACGCACGCCGTAGATACTGATGCGCGAGTAACACATACATCGCACACTGCGCCCGCTGCAGTTGTGCAGTGTTCAGCTAGGTATGTGCTTATCTGTATCAATTCACGATATGAAGAGGCCCGCCTAGCTATAGCTATTAAGTGTTGATCAAAGTATAGTCTGGGTCCAAGATGCGTTGTTTCTCACAAACTTGCTTCTCATTCAAACGCACCCCACCCCTCTCCCATCCCTGATGAGTACATGTTCACACCCTACCAGATAATCTTGAAGTGTTAAGGGATCTGTCAGTTTCATGTTTATACATCTTCACATTAGAAAGGCTAAGGGCCAGATTTGGATGAAGGCAGTGGCATTAGTGAGGTGGTGATGAATGCTTGGTAAGTTGAGAGAACTTCAGGACCTGCAGGTTTGTGGGAATTACATGCTTACAGAAATGTTGAAAACAATAACTGAAACATTGTTTTTTTTGGTTAGAAATTTTCTCTATCCCTCATATTCTTAGCTTTTCATAATAATGATAGGCAGAGGAATATAATTGGTGTGCCCAGGATTTACTCAGAGTCTGTCGATATGCATCAATTGAGTCTTTACACGCGCTATACACAAGGAATAGCGTATGTAAAAGGATGTGCATATGGGCGCCGTACGATAGATATGAATAAACCTTTAGGGTACAGAGGGTGCTTGTGCACCTTGGGGACTTGTACAAAGTATATAAATCATCCAGTTATTACCAGACGACAGTGGTCGCGCTGGCTTTCAGTACAGGATTTTTTCCGCGTTACAACAAGGCTATCAAAATCTACATATACGAGAAATTATGAAATGACATACCGTGAAAAATAATAATAATCGCCCATTCTCTATTAAACGCCTACCCAAAAAAATTTCAAAGAGAAGTGTTAAAAAACATTCAATTTTGTAGCATTTTCGTGTATCATTAAGCTTTAACCAACAATCGCTAGTAACAGGAAACGGTACCAATGAGGTCGCGATCCCAGAAATGATGTAATAAAATTGTCAGTACTTCCGGGTTATCGGGGGCCATATAACAGCAAGTTGCCGTAATTATTAAGCTTACTTAGCGATTTTGTGCAAATTTTGATGTTGAAAATTGGTCTCTAATAATCGCCCACCCCTAATGAAATTTTGCCGCCCAGTGGGCGATTATTAGGAAAATACGGTACTTCCAGTGGAGTTCTATATCAAACTAAAACTGTTTTATGTTATAAAAATACTAATATAATAATATTAAGTAAATAAAAGAATGAATTTCGGGTTTACATGCTATTGATATATGATTACAAACAGCAGTAAATTGTGGCCATCACTGCCTGATCTTTACCTTCCTCACATACGTCCCTCTATAATAAGCCTGGGGAGGACCATTTGCACTTCAGGGTTGTCTAATCTGGATATGTTTCTAAATCTGATTCAAATCTGTCAGAAGCTATGGACTAAATGAAGGAAATCAAGAAAAAAAATTGAATCAATTCTCATTGAAAAATTGAGCTCAAAAAAGGTTAACCTTCTCCTACATTCCACCCCTGGAATTCCACCCAAGGTACCATTGTAATTAACACTGAATGCCCTGAGATCATGGTTTAATCATAAAAATCCAAACTTATTTAAGATCATGTCGGATTTGTTCTCACATTATCAGCCTGCTTCTCTACCAGTCAAGATCAGTAGCTGACATCCATCCCATCATGGCATGTTACATCTAACAAGAGGAAACCGCGGGGCAGTCAGCCCACCCTTCATTTGTATGTACAGCTGTACCATAGGATTACAGTGTTGGTTGATATTGCACAAATCATGAGCTAATTCAGCTTTCCTTTGCTCCAAATCTTTCCTAAATCAACCTTAATGCCACTACCAATCCTGGTCTGATAATAATCGCAAATTTCCTCTTTGAAAACACACATTGTCACCTTGCGGACTACAACAGTTTACACGGCCTAATCAATCAAAACAAAGCGTATTTTGCTACAGCTTTTACATCAGGAAAACCCTGCCCCCACTTGAACAGGCATGTAAGCCGTTAAGGATTTGCGAGTTGTGTAAAAACATAAGTAGTAGCATTACCTTAAGGCTAAATATACAGAAAAGCAAAGCTGGGGTTGACCAAACCTGACTTCCCCGAGAAAATTGGTCGCAGGTTTTCAATTATCAGCCCAGACGTGTCATCATCTTGTGTATTTTGACTGCGTGGGGTGTTGTATTGATGAACACAAATGAGTAAGAAGAACATATGCATGTACTTTTCATAAAAAAAAACGGGGGGATGGACACTCCAATATATCGGTGGATAGTAACTGCCACTCAATGGACACCCTTTTTATCGCTAAGCTGATGCTCCCTATAACCCTGTTTTTTTTTACACCCTCTACACCAATGCCTTATTTTCAAAGTCTTATCCTTAGTGATCACTTATTTTCTATCTGGGCCTAATATATCTCATTTTTGCCTTATTTACAATCCGAAAAGGCCTAAACGCCAACTGAAAAACAGGTATTCTTATTTCAGTGCCTGGATTTAAGCCAGTGGCCATAGATTTCAGCGTGAACTATTAACCATTCATCCATCTTTACACTCAAGACCTGTATTTTTACTTCTACACTGAATGCCTCTTAAGTTGCAGTTGGCACTTGTCCGTCACTTTCAAGTTCAAACCCCCCCCAACCTTAGGAAAACATAGCATGGCCTACCATGTATACACCAGTGGATAGCCACGAAATGATTACAGGTCCTACTTAATAGTAAAATAGTTAACCTTACAGTATACCTTAAGACTCAAATTTTCTGTGTTATGTAAATTCCGCAATTTCAGAGGTATGCTGGAAATTGCATTTTTGAACAAATCATGCATAAAAATACTATAAAAATTAAACAAAACAAGTATTTATTGAATAAAAAGTAGGCTAAAATGCTTAATGCTTTCAGGAACTGACCCTGTGGAAACGCTAGTGTGCAACTTAAAGGAACAATTCATGATTTTGATGTGACAAAATGTCACCTCTTTTTTAGCTAAATAAAAAGAAGAGAACAACATAAATATATACTGAAAATTTCATTTGATTCCGATAGTTCGTTTCCAAGTTACAAGCTTTTCAGCATTTTGAAAATCCCCATAGGTTACCGTGTTGTAATTACTGTCGGGGCCCCAACAATAATTAGAAAATGACACATTTTCTCCAAAATGCAAGCACATTTGAAAGAATGATTTTGGGATCATAACATTTAGCCTTCCAGTTGAGGATTCTTATAAGCTAAAATACTCAGTTGATAGCTTTTGATAGAGGTGACCTTGAGGGTGAAAAGTGAATCATGAATTGCCCCTTTAACACAAGACATTTCTGACCACAAAGTTGCCAAATTGTTTCATAGTATCTGGTAGAAGAGGAGTGGCAGCAAAAGTCTCAAATTGTGAAGTTCATATTCAGGGTGAAATGGGAGAAAATCATTTCCTCTGCCTCAAGCAACCTTTATCTACCTGATAGTTTCCATATGACTGGCAATGTCAATAGCTTTCTGAGGATTGGAATCAGGAGGCTAGCTGAGCAAACTTTGGTGATATCTACAAAAGGCAATATTGGGATAGGAGGTTAAAATACAACATTTTCTAGGGATGAATGCCCTCAATTACGATTCCTCTATGAACCACTTAATACTCGTTCAAACCAAATACTTATAACATACTGTAACTTCTTATGCAAATCAGCTATTGGTCTTCTATGTATGTTACCTTCTGCTACCTGTATGATCTACCTGAGGTAGGAGACAAAGCAACAGCTTCACCTATAGCTACTAATGATTGACTGTGGCATTGTTGGAATGAACTTCTTGGTAAAAGACAAAAACAAAATGCTAGCACTGCATGATCTGAATCTGGATCAGATACTTCCAACACCCCAATTTTGGAGTCAAAAATGAAAGGGACCAGTGACTTCCGAACCACAGAGCATTTAGAGTAACTTACTTGCAAAGAAAAACAAGAAGTGGTTCGACTAGGGCTTGAACTGGAAACCTTTGTATAAGTCCTGTGCTTTTACCCCATGGACATACTCCCCTCAAGACTGTATACAAATGGTAAAGGAAAAGAAGACTTTGAAGAAAAAAAAAACATTTTCCCCTGTAAATTGATCGATTTTTAGGGGAAAAAAAGCAAAATGAGGTCACCAAATGGAGAATCAATTAAAAATTTAAAATGCTTCTGGGAAGTGTACATATAGGTCAAGAAAGCAGGGCAGGTTGAGGCTATCATCCATGTGTACATTTAATTAGACACTGTAGGATCAATGTGGTGCAGCAGGTGACGGTCATGACAGGCCTATATAGGTCTGAAAACTTGACATAGTGTTTATTATCTTCAATCAATATAATATTTATGTTTATTGTATGTACAGTCAAGGGGACATTGTCAAGTTCAAGAATTGAAATGGTTTAAGGTTTAGCAGATGCCCAAGTCTATGTTCCCATGAACATAAATTACACCAACGACTTTTGTGTAAAGGGTCTATTGTTGCACTTTAACATATTTGGAAATCTTTAAGAAAATAACTAGAAAATCTGGAAAAGCAAATGAAATGGTTAAAATGCCTCAAAATGGGCTTAAGCCAAATTTGCAGAATTTCTAACTTCAAATCTTGAATTTTGTGGTGTATGGTTTTTGTAAAAGCTACTTCTGGCTGTAATGTGTTCCCCTTCAAGTCACCTCAATCTGTCCTCATAGCATAAATTGTGACTGATCATTGGCATGTTCAGGGGGTGGCTTTGGGGGCTGAAGCCCCTTGCAAAATTATAAAAATTATGTAAAATCAGCCTCAAAATTGTCAGATTAAAATCCTCGGCACGCCAATGCTGATATTACAAACCTTTAGTGAAAGGCAGGCTGGTGAAAGGTTCATGCTTACATTTACATAGCATAAACCTTATTAAATGGTAGCATCGCTACTGATAATATTCATAAATAAGCCTACATACCCCTGTTGTGACTCCAAAGTGCTGAAAAACAATGGCCTGTATTCCAGAAAGGTGTTTAGATAAACAACGGTTATAATATCACATCAACAGCACGACTCAATGAACTGTTCCGCTTGAAAGCTGTGATGAAGCGTATCATTCCTGGACAGCTGATGTTCAGTAAAAACTGTGGTTTAGCTAAAACATATTTTTGGAGAACTTAGTGTTCTTTAACATCAATATGTCATTCAACCACAGATTTCCAGTTTTTTTCTAGGATTCATACCCCGACCTTTGCATCCCGATCCATCGGGCCATGTTTCCTTGGGCAAGAAACTTTACTCTAATTACTCTGTGGTTTGGAAGTCATGTTTAGCCGTTGGTCCCCTATGTGAATGCTCCTTCTTGGTGTCCTGCGTACAGTGTTATACCTGGTGAGCCTATGATAAGCCATCGAATATGGCCTCTCTTAGCAATACGTCTGTGCCCTAAATTATAGACCTACACCCCCCCCCCTCCGCTTAATATGACTATTCAGACTTGGGTTAATTTCTTGATTTTTGCTTGTTGGATTTTGTTGGATAGAGCTGGTTATGGATATACTGGCATCACTCAATTCGCCTGAAGCAAATCACCTTAAGCTCAATCAATGTCACAGGAAATTACAATGATGTCATTATTAGCATTTTAGTTAATGACCCATTTCTCCTTTGCCTACTCCAATAATCTACATGATGTTAAAAGGGCTTACAGTATAACACCAAGTATGGTTTTGATTCAACCCCAAATTCCACTTTCTAAACGAAGGAAATCGAGGGTGGAAATCAGCCCAGCAGCTGGCACCTTACTGTAACTACTAACACCTGAACTCTCAGACAGACGGTTTTATGTCGATTACATGCATAATCCAACCAAATTGATTTATTATGGCATAGTCTCTTACTATTTCACACAGACTGTGTTGGAGTCTAATAACCAGTTCAATCAATTTGGGGTAAATCATACATGATCATGATTGATAACATGGTCAACTGAGAAAGAAGTTATATATAAATTGAATTAGGATCTATGTTTTTTTGTGTATTCCGTTGGGAATAACATTTCTAAAAGTATGTCACTCTGATTAAATGCGGATATCAGACTCCCAATCAGACTTGCTCCCACAGAGATGCTGACATTCAAATTTAGAAAATCAACATGGTTAAAACAGCCACTATGGGTAATAGCCAGGACTGGGGGGAGATGTGAGAAACTTCAAGAAAAATGGGGAGGCCTAATTGGCATAAACACAAAGGGTGTTTAAACCTATATTTGCACCAGCCACTGACCTTACAAAAAATCCTAAGTTGACCCTAATGCTATCCCTAAAGTTTTGGTTGGGACCTTTATACTCCTGGGCCCATATTCATTAAACCCTGCTATTTCTAGTTGGCTACTAACTCTTTGTCTACCTGTAAAATTTTGACATGTAGACAAAGAGTTAGCAGGCAACTAGAGTTAGCAGGGTTCCATCAATTTGGGCCCTGGCTGTTACTATCTTCTGCAGATAACACATAATTGAAAAAATTGTTGAATCTCACAATAATACATCCCACATGAACCAGCTTTGCTGATTCCAATTTTTGTGGAAGGTTTTCCTGCCAGGGATCCTCCCAAATCTACAAAATCACAATTCTTCCCAGTCATCTCAGTTCCATCAAACCATAGATTTTAGAACATATTCTAAAACCTATGATCAAACTGATATTGGGTATGTGACTGTCTGTTTGCTGTCTGGAGAGAACTATGAATATAATCCTAACACTGCTGAATCCTACAAAATCCTACAGTAGGAAATGATGAAAATAGTATTGGTAAATATTGCATTGAGATGCGAGGGGTCCCAGGTTTGAGTTCCAGTCTTGAATGCATGAAACCAGAGATTTTTAAGGTTGGGGGATAGTTTTTGACCTTTCAGTGAGTTTAGGGTTATTAACAATTGCCTATATCTCAGCATTTAGCCAAGCAGTGTAAAGACCAAATGTTACCATTAATATTACATTATTAATCAACAAAAATCAAGCAAAATCAACAAAATGCCAAATCCCTAACAGGCCTAATTAAAAATGGGAAAGGAAAAAACAACAACATTTCATCATATAAACAGATTGCAATTTAATTTGTCGAACATCCTAATATTGAATTTTCAAGTACATCCCAAATTAACTCAATTAATTTAACCTCAAGTCAAAAACAGGTTGAAAATTCTTCCAAACTTGAATAAACTCTCAAACAAATTGAAGAAAACAATCATAATTACAAATCAAAATAAAGCATTTTAATTAAAATGTGTCAGCATTTTCTTTATCCATCACTTTTTGACTAATTGTATTAGACAGCTGGGTTTTCAAATTCCATTCAAGAGCAAGATATAAGTATATGTTCAACTAATATGTGATTTAAACACATATTAGTTGAACTAAACTAATATGTGTTTAAATCAGACGTTTTATTCCTGTGGAAGAGGTTTATTTAGTGGAAATTGGCCAATGGGCTAAACTTCATATTTGTTTGGATCTGCGCAACATACTGGATTCAATCACAGCATTGATTGACAAGTTTCATCAATTGGGTTCAAATTAAATTAGTACTTCGTAAATATCTGGTGTTTGTTTCAATTCAGAAAATAAAACAGAGTGCATGCATACTAGGTTTAATCCAATTCAGAACCAGAATGGTTCCTTAACTTAAATCCGGAGGAGGGCACTCATAGAATAATGTGCTAAGCATGCTCAATCATAAAAAAAAACAGCGTAAAGGGACCGATTTTGACTTACCAGCAGCAACAACATTTTTGGAAAAGGGTTAGATTTCAGCACAATTTATGTCATCGAGGGTGTAAAATTCAAAACGTGATATATGAAGAACCTGTTATGTACACTAATTTTTTTAAAAAGAGGTCAACAAAGTGTGCTTTTAAAAATAATATCAACAGAT
The DNA here is from genome assembly GCA_000969725.1 of Ophiothrix spiculata. Taxonomy (NCBI): domain Eukaryota; kingdom Metazoa; phylum Echinodermata; class Ophiuroidea; order Amphilepidida; family Ophiotrichidae; genus Ophiothrix; species Ophiothrix spiculata. Next base: position 15,141 of record JXSR01S046677.1, read on the forward strand.
AAACATGTTTTTGAAATTTCTG